>VDFB02116214.1:0-27065 GCA_007258455.2 Sequoia sempervirens | reverse complement strand
ATTCACTGTGGAAACACTTTGTGATATACATCTTTGATGGATCTCTTACGATGAAACATATGGCTATATGTTAAATTTGTGGTTCCTTTTCATTAGACTTTATATTATAGTTGTTGACTTTATATTATAGTTGTTTTTTTTATTATTTTTATTTGTGGTTCCTTGGATTTTGCTAAAGAAAAACTAACTTATTTTTTCTTTTTTTCCTAAACAAACCTTAAAAATCCAAGTTCAATCCAAGTTCAATTCAATCACTTTAGGAAATTAGTATTGGCATAGAAAATGGTATGCGAGGCATACAAATCTCAATAGAGTAATATATACATTTTAAATTGAAATGTTTATGGTTTCATTTGTTAAGTAATATTATCATAAGTATCATTCTATTCTATTTTTTGGGTATTTATTTATCAACATAATTTTTTTGAAGGTCATTCATATCAAAAAGTGGATATTTTCAATCAACTTCTTATTTATGATTCCAATAAAGATATTTTTTTAATATATGAGATTGACGACATTAATTTGAATTAGGTAATTATCTTTATGAAATTTATTTATTTAATACAAGTTTCAAATTAATTATTTTCTACAAAGTAACTAATTCATTAAATATTTGAAAAGAGTTCTTATGATTTTATTTTATCTAGATGGGTATGCAATATATCCCACGATAATTCTATATGAACCCTTTTCCAAAAAACACCTATCCTACTTGTAGTTTATTTGAAGAGATATCACTTAAAATAGACTCATTTTTCTATTTTTCTTGTTACATATTTTGAACTCTAAGAGACTTGTCTATTAAGAGTATTCCTGAAGATTGAACATCTTTCGTGAATTTTTCCATACTTACTCGATATGGCTATCTAGTAAAAAATTACATACTTCTTAATCTTAGGATATAGAGACACATCAAGATAGTTATCTAAATAAAAGAAAGTAATGTAACTTCACAAAAAAAGATCATGAATTCATATTCTTCCATAGAAAAGGCTATTTTCTTCATGGAATAAACATTTTTTAAATCCTTCCATACAACAATAAGTTCAACACTATATAGAATCCATATTTTACCAAATTTGAAGTTAGTAGGACTACAATGAAAATAGTGAAAATATTCTTTCATAGAAAAAGCTATTTTCATCATGGAATAAACATTTTTTAAATCCTTGCACATGCCTACAAATTCAACACTATAAAGCATCCATATTTTATCAAACCTAAAGTTAGTAATCCTCTAATGAAAATGATAAAAATAAAATTTAAAATCCTTGTTATTCCTTTGAAATCTATATACATTCAAACGTTTTTGGAAAATACTTCACAACCCATTTCAAACTCAAAAACTATCTTAATCTATTGGAAAATTTTGAATTCATTCATTCATACGTATTTAAAAGTATAATTTGTATATAAAATATCATACAAATCTATACTAGACAACAACCATTCAATATTGTACAAGAAAAGTATATTTAGTGTAAAATTATTCTAAGTGTAAGTATATTTAATGATAAAGGAATTAAATATCATAAAAGAATACAAGACATAAATCAAATTACAATTAAATATTTAGAATATCTTGTTGAGTGACTTCTACAAAAACAACCTATATAAAATATGTTAATATTTGAAAGGCATGCTATGAACAAATAAATGTTTCTATATAATTTTAGAAAGATAATATCCAATATTATTAATAAATGCCTACAATTATGTATATAAAAGATAAAATAATTATTTTAATTTAAACAAATACAATGTAATTCCCAAACAAATAGCAATATAACCTAGTAAATCCAACATTCCTATGTCTTTTCTATACTTTTGTAGTTATTATCATTCTCAATTCTTTTATCTAAAGTAATTTTTGAATGTTTGTATTATTTACTTATTTACTCTAAATTAATTTAAAAGAGGTATTCTCTTTCAATTTATCTTAATTTAAATAATTTATTTTTATTGTTATTTTTATTTTAATATTTAAATTTACTTTCAATACATTTAAATTTAACAAATCTAAATACATACAATTTTATTTAAAAATTTAATATTAAAATATTAAAAAAAATAATATAAAAAATAAAATAAAATCATATTAATTTTAATGATATTAAATAATTATAAAAATATATATTTTAAAAAATAATCTATATTTGAATTGAAATTGTGAAAGTAATTTAAACTAAAATATTATAATTCAACACCCATCTCATACACAACTAATATAAAACTACAAAATAACTTTAAAAATAATAAATAAAAACCCACAAATTTTGAATTTGAATTTAGATTTTCCCATTATAATAATTTAGGACTAAAGTCTAGTCGTCTGTTTTAATAGGAGCAGTTACACTTTCAAAGGGACTTGGAAAACATAAATGACAGCTTCTAATATTTAATCATTGATATCTTCATATTTGTTTTGCGTCTTTGAGATAAACGTGTCTCAAATAAGTTTTATAAGCTTTATTAAACTTTCAAATTTTATGACTAAAAGATGAGCTGCCAACAAAGAATCCATTGGAAAAAGTAAAAGGTAGGTGGCTGAATTAGATTTGGTCAGCCAATTCAGGGAACGACTACCGCATTTTTTATTTTAATGGACTGCCTTCATATTTCTTGGGCAGGATATCGATGCAGCAACAAAAAACAATGGCAGCAACAAATGGGGTAAAATAGAGTATAAAATCTAGATATCATCAGATTTAATCTAGGATCCAAAATCTGGGGACGTTTTTTAATTTTTTATTCTAGATATTTTGAATGTTTTTGTTTTGTTGAAGATTTTCAAAATTTCTTCACTTTTATTTCTAAACAATATTACTTTTCCTTAACATCCCTCTTTAAAATTGGCTAGAGCATTACAAAGTAGATACAAAGAAGGGGGAATATTATACCACTATCCTCCTTAATATTCACCTCTAACATGTCAACAATTCCTTGTAATTTCAAATTGATTTGTAATTTCAAATTGATTTGACTAAAACTCTTAGTAAATATATCAATTAATGTTTCTTAATAGACAAAATTTCAAAGATTGACAATAGTTGCTTGAATAGTTTTGACATTCCTAATGGGACTGGAGTCAAATGACCTTAGTCTATATCTCACTTCATTGAATGTTTGACTAGTTATACATTTTGGATTTTGATTGTAAATCCTATAAATATTGGCTCTTAGGATCATGAAGCTTCTACCTGGAAACTTTGTTAGTGATCCTATTGCTCATTAATCCATAATCTTTATGCCTATAAACTAAAGCATCTTGATATGTCTATGTGCATCTCAATATACAAGTGATAAATTTTCCCTTTATATCTTGTTTTTCAATGGTCCAATACAACAATAATAACTTTTTAGATTCTTAAATTACCATTGAAGAAACTACCTCATTTATATGGAGATGGATCTATTTATCCCTCAAATCTCATTTAGGATGTTGTAGATTTGTGTAGCATTCATAATATTACTACTCAAAATGTGACCCTCCAATTTATCTCTTCATCTCTTAAGGGTAAATCACATGAATCTTTCTAAAATTTATAGCTTGGTTTAATTGCAAGTTAATATAAACTCGATGATCTCCTCTTTAATTGATTCTATGTGAAGGAAAATAATAACTCTCTCCTTTAATATTTTATGGCTATAAATATTCTCCAAAAAGAATGCATGCATGAATCCAACTCATAATTTAAGAAATATTTGAAGAGATTCCTAGTAAATGTTTTTCCACCAATATATTTTTCATTTTTATACATCTTGAAAGATTTAGATTATAAAATTTTAATAATGATTCAAATTTCAGGAGGTTAAACTCTTCTTAATTATATGATTTGGCTATTATGTATAAGTAAAATTTAATGGTTTTTGGGGAATCACTTCCCATACTTATGTAATATTTGTTTCTTCTAGAAAATACCTCTTTCTAAAATATCCAAAGTAATTAGACGCATACTTATAGCTCACCATCTACCCTGTCCATAAAGTTTCTCAAGACTACATATATGAATAAAATAAAAAAATTGATAGAATATATCATTTGTGAGATCATGTCCAAGTGTAAAAATTAGTCCATCAAATAAGGTGAGAAATTTTGTATTCTTCATTACCTTCTAGAATAACAACCTTGCCCAATCCTCCTATAAACACCTTACCTTCTCACTAGCAACAAGTTCAATCCCCATCAATCCCCATGATTAATAGAAATATTTATCTCCCTCTTATTCTAGTGCTCAACAAGCATAATTTTGACCAAACAATTATTGAGGAAGATATTTTTTTATAAAATGGAAATGCGGAAAATCATAATGAGTAAAAGAATATCAAAAATATGTAATGTAGATAAAAATATTATATTATTTATACAATTTTCCTCATATATCATTAGCATAAAATACATGTGAAAGACATGAAATTAATCTCACCATTAAACCCTTTAAGAGTAAGATGCTATTAAAAAATGATGCATTTCGAAGGAAAATAGGTATAATTTGTAACTATGAAAATGTGTGAATCTTTAATAATAAAGTGAGCACAATGGAAAATTTTATGTAAAAGAGATTCCAAGCGTTGAAGAGCTCATCAAGGTTGAACATAAGGAACGATTCTTATTTTCAATGGAAGGTGATCCTACGTATTTGGCATAAAAGGATATTTCCCTTTCTTATTTTGAGGAGAAAACATTGTGAGAGATTATTGGTGATCCCTTAGAGCATGAAAATATAATCATTTTTTTAATATTTTTTAATTTTATGGATGAACACATTAATATAATCAGTGGATATTTTTCACATGTTGATGAGGAAGAGAACTTGTGCATGCAAAACCAACAAGATAACTTTAAGGGAAAAGAGTTTGGATGATATTTACAGTCATTTTTTGTGAACTCTAATGAAGACCATGCTTCTATTTTAGCATAGTAATGGTTCTAATTTTCAAGATATCATCTAAATATTTGAATAAGAGGAAGGTTATTCAAATGTATACTTTGACATAGAGGATTTTGAGTTTTCAAGAAAGATCCAAAATAAATACAAGCATGAAAATAAATAGAATTTGAACCACCCTTGGGAACATGGTTAAGTTATCAATCTTAGCCTTGGTATTTCCTTAGGCCATGAGAATCATAAAAAATCCTAGTTAGATGTGGTCAACAATGTGGAGCAATTGAACATGTTTGAATACAAG
This sequence comes from Sequoia sempervirens, assembly GCA_007258455.2. Taxonomy (NCBI): domain Eukaryota; kingdom Viridiplantae; phylum Streptophyta; class Pinopsida; order Cupressales; family Cupressaceae; genus Sequoia; species Sequoia sempervirens. The sequence continues at coordinate 21,872 of VDFB02116214.1, read as the reverse complement.
TATAAACATGTGATCCATTTTTTTAAACATCCCTCTCATAACCAACCAAACATCAATTCATGTTCATATCAAATCAAGTAGAAAAGTGGGTTGAGAGAATGGCCTCTATATCATTAAAAAGTGATAAGGTACTAGTTTCATCTAATTAAATATTTTTATAGTTCATTTGATCTATCAGAATTTTGAAGTTGATTAAGAAAGAAAATTATTTTACACTCCATGAATGGGCATTTTCCCATGATTTATATTTGTATGATGATTTGGTTTTAAATTTTTTAAAATAAGTTTCAAACAAAACAATAGTTTTATATTTTCAGTTAGTGTTCCCAATAAGTAGATGTCAAATTGTTTACCACATGACTCTATGTAAAAATTTGGTCAAAAATTTATGATTGTAGTAAAGAGTGTGTTACAAGGATTTGGCTTCCAAGTCCTAGTCATGGTAGAGTTTGAGCCAATTTGAGTTTATCAATTTCAATCATGTCAACATTAGAGTAATTTAAAAATAATGGAAGTGATATTACTAGGGGCCATGATAAGAATGTTTAAATTTGTTTCTAAGAGGCATACAAGTACATATGATCATTGTTACAACAATGATATTTATGCTTGATTTGTTCTTTTAGTTGTTTCTTATTTAGGCAAGGTTTAATGATTTCATGATCATCTTACTCTATCACCGAAGGAATTAAGGAGCTACTTTTCTAGGTTAATATGTTTAGGCATACTTCCCCTTTAGAGCCACCAATATTTTTTATTTCACACAAACGATTTTTAAAAATTATTTTAGTATTTGAATATGCATCTTAGCTTGTATATATTTATACTCAAGAGATGTCATAACCCACCAAAGGTGATTTATTTATCATCTCAATGGTAATTAGATATTAATTTTTCAAATCATTGTGATTATGTTCAAATGATTAATGTTAGCATGTTTACCTAGGAACTAAGGTAACCCTTCGAGTGTAATTCTTCATTTTATGCATTTTTCTATGAAGATCATAAAATTTTAAAAGTTTCATATTTATTACAATAATGATAATCATTGGGTTCCAAGTTCTCATTAAATTTGTTCAATAATTGATTGAATACACACCTTCTAACAAGATGAACCATTCATAGTTAGAGTGCATAAAGTTTTAGTATGACTTCAATAATTATAATGAAGTAAGATGTTTGACTTTATCTTTAAAAATCTAGAAGTGAGATAGTTAAAGCCTATATAAAGCATCACTAATTTGATGCATTGTAACCAATGTTGGTGGTTTGGGTGCACAAGCAATTAAAAATTATGCAACTCTCTTGTAGGGCACAAGAGGGTAGATGTATAAGGACCCTTCAATTCTATAAATACATGGATAATATATATTTACATGATACTTTAGAAACAAGGTAGTTTCATAAAGCTCTTACAACTCTCTAATGAACAATTTGTAGACATTGTAAGTTGATATAACTATTGGAGGTTAGAGGTAAATGAAAAAACTCAAAATATACATAGAAACACAAATGATTAAACCCTTCAGCCTTATTTGATTCTCATTGACCACTTTCTTGATTACAAAAAAATTACAAATGTCTAAAATACTATAACATTCAATAAATTATCTATTTATTGATCATTTGATTGTATAAATTGATGATGAGAAAACATTACATGATGCCTCATTATATTGAGGTCTTTGATAGTTACATAGAATAATATAGAAACTTGGCTAACATGTTACAATGGAAAAATCACAAATAATTTATAATATTTTGAACTTTCTTTTAGAAACTTCTTGAAGCAATTATTTACTACTTTTAGTTATCATAGAAATTACCACATTCCAAAACTCCCCTAATAAATATGCCTACCACTTTATCTTCTAGTTTATAAAACTCCAATCTATAAGTGCTCTTCTTGCAAACTCACTATTAGTAATGAAGATTCCTAGATTTCTAAATTGCATGATGTCTTTCAAGACAATGAATTCCTTTGTTTCATAACAAACTATCATCAATCACTTGACTCAAACATTCAACCCTTGCTTGATTGATATTTTGTCTAACATGTAAACATTTATGTTTGTACAAAATTTTCAACATATTTGTGACTTTTTTCTAATTAGATACACTATTCCATTCACAATTCATTTGTATATAATATTTCATAGATTATTTCTTCAACTTTTTATTTCAACATGTCTTTACAAAATGATTCTTCAATCCACAAATAGTAAAAGGATGAAAATCCCAACACATTTCATTTCTATGTCCTTATCTATTACAATAAGAATAATGTGGACATTGCATGACTTGAGCTAGCTTGTTTATAACCATATTACCTACAACATTATTTGTCTTTTTTTTACTTCTAACATATCCAAGATCTTCATTTCTCGGCCTCACTATTGATTCAATGGAATATTTGATTATTTTCCCATACTTTCTTAAACCTTTTCCATCATAACCCATTCTTTTCATAATCTTAAAACCAACATTCGTTGTAAATTATATTTTATTCTTATCAACACAACTAGCAAGATTTAAAAATTCCAACACATTATCTCCAACCTTACACTCTTTATTTAAAGAAGCTTCAAGTATATCATACAAATTACTTGTATCACATAACACATCACAAAGTAAAGCCTTGGACCTCAGACATCCATTTTCATTTTCGCATGCTACAAGTAATTGATTATTATTATTTTTTCAACTTTGATATTTCTTTTTTTTTTTAACTATTTTTCTTTTCCAATTCTTCATTTTTCTTTTAAACTTTCATTAATTCTTCCTTCATAATATCAATTTCACAAAAAAAATTACAAATATCTTTTCTAATCGCTTTATTTTTTCTTTCATTTCTTCATATTACCTTAAACCAAAAAAAAAGTCAAACTTCTAACCATAAAAGTTAAAGATAATTACTTATTAAATTTAATTCTTGAATGATAGATGAGATTTATACTCTAATGAACACTACTATCTAACAATTATTAAACATAATTATTTAATTTTGATACATTATCTTAAATTAACAAGTTAATATTCTTTTAAGACCTCTTTAAGAAAATAGACTTCCTCATTGACTCAATACTATTTTTAAATTTATTAAATATTTTATATAAAGAAAGATTAAGATAATCATTACTCTTATATAAGATTTGGAAAACATACTTTGCGGTTTTAAAATTTGGAAGCATTACAACTTGTATAGGTATTCACGTGTTTCTCCTTATCTAAAATACTTTTATAAGGTTTATGAAACTTTTAAGGCTTAACTGCCAACAAAGAATCTATCACCAAATGAAAAGGTTGGCCGGTCGAGAAGGTCAGTGGCTGCATTGGACTTTGTCATTCAATGTAGTGAACGGCTACTGGAAGACCAGGCTTATTTATGTTTATGGTGGACACGCGTGTTGACATTACACCCATATCCAGCGAGTTGCAACCTACGTTGACATTGGTTCTTCTTTCCCCGTGAACGACTATACATGACCATCCGTGGCCTCTTCTATCACCGCAATACATTTCAAATCCACAATTCCTTGGCCTTGTAAGGAAAATACAGCACTTGGCTCTATCTGTTATTTGGTGTGTGGAAGCATATGGATTCCAAAGAGTTTGAAATCCCTTCGTATTTCTTGTGCCCGATATCGATGCAGCTGATGGCAGATCCTGTCACGCTCTGCACCGGTGCGACCTACGACCGACACAGTATTGAGAAGTGGATGTATACCATGGGGAACAGCACCTGCCCTCTCACAAGACAATCCCTTCCCAACACCGAGCTCACACCTAACCACACGCTGCGCCGTCTCATCCAACAGTGGTGCGTCCTCAACTCTTCCGCTGGGGTCCACCGTATCTCCACACCCCGGCCGCCCCTCGACCCAGATCGCCTCAATAAATTACTCCTGGACATGGAGTCTTCTCAACTAAAGGCGTTGAAGAAGCTGAGATCTGTGGCAGGTGAAAGCGAGAGCAACAGACGATTTATCGCTTCCTCCGCCGCACCGGCTGCACTAATCTCTGTCATTGAAAGCTTTTCTGTAGAAAGGGATGAAGAGGGTTGCTGCTACGAAGTTGCGGCCGCCTGCGAGGAAGCCTTGGGAATCCTTTTTTCTCTTCCTTTGCTGGACAAGACGCTGGATTCGATCGGCACAAGTAAGTGCTTGGACTCCCTCACCTCCATTCTTAAGAGAGGCGCCTCCAACGCACGGTTTCATGCCGCCATGCTCTTACAGATGCTTTCACGGAAGGGCCTGGAGCGGCTTGCTATGAACGCCAACGCTGAGTTAATCGAAGGGCTGCTGGAGCTGTTGACGAAGGAGGTGTGTCACCAGGCTACCGTGGCCGCCCTTGAAATGTTGACCGCACTCGCCTCCAACAGCCGGCGCAACAGACTGAAAGCCATCGAGGCAGGGGCAGTGTCTGTGTTGATCGAATCTCTTCCTGATCAGAGTCCCGAGAAAAAAAGCAGCTGCGAGAGGATGTTATGTCTTCTCGACGTGTTGTGCGGATGTGCAGAAGGAAGGGCTGCCGTGGCAGACCACGGAATGGGCATCGCTGCAGTCTCTAAGAAAATAATGAGGATCTCTCACTTGGCAACGGAAAAAGCTGTTCGAATCCTCTGGTTGCTTTGTAAATTCTCTCCTTCGAAGCGAGTAATCGATGAAATGTTGCAGATTGGTGCAGTCACCAAACTGTGCATGCTCCTGCACGGTGAATGCACGGCCAAGACCAAAAGTAAGGTAAACGAGGTACTCAGAGCACATGGTAAGTGCTGGAAAAGCAGATCTTGTATACCCTCTGTAAATTTTCCAGAATAAATAAGAGACATCAATTCACTGTGGAAACCCTTTTGTGATATACATCTTTGATGACTCATTTTCAGCTATACAAGATAATTGCATTTAGCAGAGGTTTCTTCGATCATACAATATACTCGTTTCTCTCCCAGCGTAATGACTCTTCTTGAAATTAATTGGATACTCGTGCAATGCAAAAAACTTGAACAGGATTTTCATCCTTCATATGTACGAATCTGACAGAAACGAACGTAGAAATCAATTTTTGAAAGTTCTCTTCCCTGCTGGGGACTGGAAAGTAGATTTTGGCTACCGCGTACATAATTTGATTGAAACCCATTTTTCCCTTACCCTTTTTTGGCAGGTTAGCTATCTTTGTTAAATGTCGGAGACTGTTTAAGGGGAAGAAAATTCAAAAAGTGTAAGATGAAATGGATCTCTTACAATAAAACATATGGCTATATGGTAAATTTGTGGTTCCTTTTCATTAGACTTTAAATTATAGTTAGTTTTTTTTAATTTATATGTGGTTCCTTGGGTTTTGCTAAAGAAAAACTAACTTTTATCCAAGTTCAATTCAATCACTTTAGGAACTTAATTGGCATAAAAATAGTATGAAAGGCAGACAAGTCTCAATAGAGTAATATATATATTTTAAATTGAAATGTTTATGGTTTCATTTGTTAATATTATCACAAGCATCATTTTACTTTATTTTTTAGAAATTTATTTATCAATGTAATTTTTTTTAAGGTTGTTGGATCTTTTTAATCAATTTCTTATTTATGATTTCAATAAAGATATTTTTAAATATATGGTATTGATCACATTAACTTGAATCAAGTAATTATGTTTATGAAATTGATTTATTTAATACAAGTTTCAAATTAATTATTTTCTACAAAGTTTCAAACTAATTCATTTTAAAGATTTGGAAAGAGATCTTACAATTTGATTTATTTTATCTATTAATAATTTGAAAGATGGGTATGCAATATATCCCACGATAATTCTATATAAACTCTTTTCCAAACAACTCCTATCCTAATTGTAGTTTATGTGAAGAGATATTCCTTGAAATAGACTCATTTTTCTATTTTTCTTGTTACATATTTTGAACTCTAAGAAACTTTTCTATTCCTTGAGATTGAATATCTTTCATGAATTTGTACTTGCTAACTCGGTATGGCTATCTAGTGAAAAATTACAATACTCCTTAATCTTAGGATATAGAGACACATTAAGATAGTTAGAAATAAAAGAAAGTAGCATCACTTCAAAAAAGAGATCATGAATTTATATTCTTCCATAGAAAAGGCTATTTTCTTCATGGAATAAACATGTTTTAAATTCTTCTGGACACACTTATAAGTTCAACATTATATGGAATCCATATTTTACCAAATTTGAAGTTAGTAGGACCACAATGAAAATGGTGAAAATATTCTTCCATAGAAAAGGTTATTTTCATCATGGAATAAATATTTTTTAAATCCTTCCACACACCTACAATTTCAACACTATAAATAATCCATATTTTAGCAAACTTAAAGTTAGTAAGCCTCTAATGAAAATGGTGAAATTAAAATTTTAAATCCTTATTATTCCTTTGAAATCTATGTACATTCAAACATTTTTGGAAAATACTTCACAACCCACTTCAAACTCAAAAACTTCCTTAATCTCCAAGAAAAAGTTAAATTCATTCATTCATATGTATTTAAAAGTATAATTTGTATATAATATATCATTCAAATCTATGCTAGACAATAGCCATTCAAAATTGTACAAGAAAAGTATATTTAGTGTAAAACTATTCTCAATATAAGTATATTTAATGATAAGGAAATAGATATCATAAAAGAATACAAGACATAAATCAAATTACAACTACACATTTAGAAAGCACTCATATATTACCTTGAGTGACTTCTATAAAAACAACCTATATAAAATATGATAAGCTTTGAAATACATATTATGAACAAATAATGGTTCCATATAATTTTAGAAAGATAATATCAAATATTATTAATTACATGCATAGAATTACGTATATAAGAGATAAAACATTTATTTTAATTTAAACAAATACAACTTAATTCACAAAAAAATAGAAATATAACCTATTATAACATTCCCTTGCCTTTTCTATAATGATGTAGTTATTATCATTCTCAACTCTTTTATCTAACTCTTTTATCTAAAGTAAGATTTGAATGTTTGTATTATTTACTTATTTACTCTAAATTAATTTAAAAGAGGTATTCTCTCTTTCAATTTTACCTTAATTTAAATAATTTATTTTTATTATTATTTTTTATTTTACTATTTTAATTTACTTTTAATACATTTAAATTTAACAAATATAAACACATACAATTTTATTTTAAAAAACCAAAATTAAAATATTAAAAAGAAATTAATATAAAAAATAAAATAAAATCATATTAACTTTAATTGTATTAGATATAACTAGCACTTGCACCTTAGCAAGGCGCAATGGTTAGCCGATAGGAGGGTATACTATGGTAGTGTATTCGGAGGGCAGAGAGGGGGAGAATGCATGGGGAAAGTGCAATCTGGTTTTTTGCAAGAGTAATTATTCATAAGGAATGTGAATGGGTGGCGGGATGCAAGTAGAGTTGAATATGGCAAGTGGATGAACAACGCAATATATTATCTTAAATGGTTGAAGCGGTGGAACATAAAAGCTCAACTGTAGCAAGTACATTTGTTGGTAGTTCATGGTATATAAAATGTGCGCTATGAAAAGTAAAAAAATTGGTCAGCAATTTTGCATTAGAACCTTTTTTGCGAACAAAATACAGTACAATTGTTGGTGTTTGGTGGTGAGGGGTTAGGTGTTTGATGGTGAGGGGCTATGATATATGCCATTTGGCTTCAAGGCCTGGAAAGCAAAAGAAATGCTAACCCTAACCCTAATTTTGATGCAAAACCTACCCCTCATCCTAATGTTAACCATATTTCTAACCCTAACTGTATCTCTTAACCCTAACCATAAGCTTAACTATATCTCTATCCCTAATCCTAACCTAAACCCTAAACCTAACTATATATTTTTACCTTTAAGAACATTTAACCATATCTCTTAATCTTAACACTAACCCTATTCCTAAGTCATTGTCTATCCCTAAACCTAACCACATAATGACATTAAACCTAACTATATCTCTATCCCAAATCCTAACCATAAGCATAACCATAACCATGATGTAAATCGTAACCCTAAACCTACAATTGATCTTAAATCCAATTGTAACCCTAACCCTGATCCTAACTCTAACCCTAATTTTAAGCTAATCTTCATTGTAACCCTAATCCTAATTTTGATGCTAGACGTAACCTCGATCTTGATGTTAACCCTAACCCTAATCCTATTCTTAACTAAATTTCTAATCCCCTAAAGCTAATGATATTTCTAACTCAAAACCTAACCCTAAGTATGACCATAACAACTATGCAAACCCTAACCCTCACCTTATTCGTAAACCTAACCTTGACCTTAAACCCAATTCTAACCCTAATCTTGAGCAAATCTTGATGCTATCCCTAACCCTAATTTTGATGCTATGTCTAAGCCTCATCCTAAAGCCAACAGAAACCCTACTCTTAGCTAAATCTCAACCCTAACCCTAATTGTAACTATATATCTAGCATTAACCTTAACCTTACCTATAACCCTAACCATATCTCTTAACCCTAACCCTAACCCTAACCCTGATAAGCTTAACCCCAACTATTACCCTAACCCTAACTATATCTCTTAACCCTAAACGTGACCCTAACCCCTTTTGTAACTCTAATCTTAATGCTAAACCTAACCCTAATCCTAAACTATTCTTCATGCTAACCCTAACCCTAATTTTGATGCAAACCCTAATCCTCATCCTAATGTTAACCATATTTCTAACCCTAACTCTATCTCTAAACCCTAACCATAAGCTTAACTATATCTCTAGCCCTAACCCTAACCTAAACCCTAAACCTAACTATATCTCTTAACCCCATCCTAACCATAATCATAATCCTAAACTTGACCGAGAATATAACTATAACCCTAATCCTGTTAACCTTAACCCCAATTATTACCTCAACCCCAACTATATCTATTAACCCTAAACTTGACAACAAACCTAAATGTAAACCTAATCCTAATGCTAACCCTAACCCTAAGTTTGATGCTAGTAACCCCAATTATTACCCCAACCCTAACTATATCTATTAACCCTAAACTTGACAGCAAACCTAAATGTAACCCTAATCCTAATGCTAACCCTAACCCTAAGTTTGATGCTCTCTCTCTCTCTCTCTCTCTCTCTATATATATATATATATATATCCATGCTAGAGATATAGTTAGGGTTAGGGTAAAGAGATATATCTTTGAATTATTGATTTGATTTTTGATTTTTTTCTTTGATCATTCAATTTATCATGGTAAACATTTTTATTTGATCTTTTTGATTTAGTTTTATCTTTGGATTATTTATTTGATCTTTTAGTTTATCTATGATACATTTTTTTAATTCTTAGTAATTTATATTTTATTGTTTTTTGATCATATCTCTTTGATTTATTTATTTGATCTTTCAAGTTATTTATTTTTTATTTATTTTATTTTTTATTTTATCTATGATAAATATTTTAAAATAGATTTATCATTTTGATTTTTTAATTTATCTATGGTAAATATTTTAAAATACTGTGATTTATCATTTTGATTTTTAAATCAAATCCCTTTGATTTTGATTTTGATTTTTCTTTGTGATTTTTCTGATTTTTGATCAAATTTCTTTGATTCTGATTTCTCTCAAATTTCTTAGATTTTGATTTCTCTTTGTGATCTATCTTTGATTTTGAATCTCCAACAATTCATAAAATGATTTAATTCTTTAAAATAAACTTCAATTAATTAAAAGAATACTTATACAACTACCACCTATCATTAGGAATAATTGCTCAATAATTAAGTTTGATTGTAGAAAGGTTGTATTAATCATTTCATTCTGTCTACATTAACTAATAATATAAGAACCTACCAAAATTAAAATGTATATACATCACTCTCAACTTTGAAATTGTTCAAAACATGCACAATTTGTTAGGACAAAATTATTAGAAATAGAATTGTTTTTGCTAGCTACAAATCAAAGTGAATGAAATAACTACCCAATTGACTATCCACACTTCTTCGCTGCACCCATTGGTTTATAGTTGAAATTTTAATCTATGATGTCCTTTTTTCCTAGTCTCTAACTATATATAAAAAGTAACATATTATTAATGAGGTGGTTACTTAATCGATATGTTTTCCTACAGTTTCCTGTTCAAATCTTGGAACTGCTTAACCTTTAAGTAGAGTTTTGCTCGCTTAAAACAAGCATTCATTCTTGAGGGATACTTTTGGGTTTTTAAAAGATACTTCTGAAATGTTCTGTGTGATGGTAATTGCTGATTGACATGTTTGGCGCTTGATTGTTCTAGGTGAAGTGCTTAAAGCAGAATTTCACACATCTCAGATAAGCATTACAGGAAAGATTGAGCTCTTCTACAAATTATAAACAACTGGGTAATTTTGTTTCTAGATATCTTATTCAGATTTAGTTTTACTCCCCAGGGTCTTCTCACTGTTCAACCAGTGATTAAATTGGCTTTTTCACCTACCAAAACTTGTATTTGTTTGAAAGTTTCTAAAGTCTCTTTAATAGATTACATGTTCCTCCACCCAACGGTAGCCAATCCTCCTCAATTTAATGGAAATGGATACCCATGACTAAATCTTACTTGGCCAACAACCATTATGCAAACATTTATGAAGGTCCATACCTTGGTCCACGTCGTTGCAGCCAATGCTAAGCCTTCCATACTTCGTAATTAATGTGTCTCTATTCTCTTCTTCCTTGCATCGATCCCCCTCATGCTATATTTAATTCAGACGTCCTCTCAAGTTATTGTTTTATTTGACCATATGATGGCCAACAGCAGACGGTTTTGATAGGGATGTGACAATATGAAGAAAGATCTTATGCACTTATCCGTAAGTGCTAAGAAATGCGATTAATTTAGTTTTTTTACAATTTATGTTAAAAACCCCAAGATTTAACTGAAGGACATATTTTAAAGAGATAGAAATTTTTTTCGGTTCTAAGGTTTAGTTTTATTTTCCATTATAAGAGAGATGGACCCGTTCTAATTTGAATAAAGGTTTATCCTTAACACTATATTTAATTTTGTGTTTATTAAATGGTAAATTAAAACGCTTACAAATACATGAAAATATAAGAGCATTTTCTTTTTGGAGTGTAAGAAAGAACTCAGACATATTAGGGTAAATGCTTTGTGGCTTCAATAACATCTACACAATGCATAAAAAAACTGAACAAAAACAATAATATTCTACTATGTGTAGCATTTCAAAAACATAACCCTCCATTTTGATGGATAGGAGTACCTCACAAAATCGCATCAGAGCAAATGGAAGACCTCCAACAAAGCGATCAAGAGCTTCCTCAAGCCTGAAAATTAGATCTGGATATTCCCCCCTGCAATAAATTTATCACGTGCAGCAGTGTAAGCCAGATTATAACTCAGGAAAGCTTTCTCGTGTGTCCATAAATAGAGTACCCATGATACCAAGTGTCATGCCTAGAAATTTTTGCAAGAAAAACCCAACAATTTTTTTTTTGTTTTAAAAGGAATTAATCTAATTGGCACTATTTTTTTTTCATGATGAGATATCTTGATTACAAGTGTGACTGCAAATAAACTTATCGTCGAGTTTGAATCTATGTTGTCACATTTTACAAGGTGGCCTATTATCTTGACTTCATCAAATTGCATTAATTTTGTTCTAGCAGGATGCTTACGTGGTATTAATTGTAACCAAACACAACAGTGTCACGTTATCAACTTTTAACTAATAACTCAATTTGAATAACAATACATTGATAGGGGCATTATCATTATTGAAGTTACACCAATATAAGGATTGTCATTTATTTACCACTCCCTCATTAGTAAGGGAATGTTGTCCTCATCAATTAACTACAATAACAATTTCAATTAATCCACCATGAAATTTTAATAACAAAGTTATTATCGTGCTTTACCCAAACCATAACAAAATGACATTTAGTTCCTAATCACTCCATATCCTCGTGTAATCCTCCTAATTTACAAGTTACTTTATAATTAGATGGTCCAATTCATTATCTAGTTTTTTTTTCAATGTCCATATCATAATATTGTGATTCATAATCATAGGTAGACATTGATATCAATGTTACTTTTGACCTAATTATAAATGTCGTTAATTAAGACTATGGTGATCTTTAACATTAATGGTGTCCCCTTTTATTGGTAATGCTAAGTAATTATCACATAAACTATAATTCTAATAGCCAATTCGATCTCCTAACGATCTCAGCAATTCTAACACTATCCTTAATATTACTTGTAAGATCATTATTGATTCTAATGTTACCTCTTTATTCCAAAAAAAAAAAGAGTGATAAGTCATCATTTCTTTTCCTATTATTTATTTATTTGTTTATTTATTCATGATATATATAAATAAATAAAAAGATGCATACCTTTTTTATACACACATACAATCTATTTTCTTTAGGAACTTATGTAAAGTAATAATAATAATTATCACTTATAAACTAATACATTATTTTCTAAATATTTTATTTTACTCTAAAAGAACTTAAAATTAAAAAAAAAAAAGCTTGTCTTTGTAAGATAAATATAGTAAATATGCCGCCCTTTTCTTTTCCTTAAAAATAGTGGGAATATATTCTTCATTTCTTAATTTAAGGAATCCTTTAAACATAAAGAATACGTGGGTGGGTCTCTTAAAAGATATGGTTAAGAACTATGCCTAAAGTTAAGGCAAATTATCATTTTATCTTTTATTTCATTTTTAGAAACCTCACCACCATACACTAGAAGCGCCATAATATATGCGATAGTGCTAATGAGGATACCTACTATAATTTTGCCATATTGGTGGGAACGGTTTTCTGTTCTTTTTTTTTTCTTCTCCAATTTGTGGAGCTGCAGCCTAAAAATAACGCTTCAACAAGATTTTAGTGTATGTATCTAAAATGAAAATTATGACTAAGATCCTAAAAATAGAATAAAATTTATCCTAATTGACCTTCTGTACATCTTCTCTGGGCTATTCCACACAAGTAGAGAAGTCATTAAAATTGGTGCCAGCTTTTGTAAGGATGCTACAACCAGTTTGAGTGCATTTCCAGGCAACCGTAGGAGTAAAGTAGAGGTGTACATTAAAGCTCAGAGCTTTTGACCGTAATAAGACTTAGGATAGACTATAGGGTTGCTCATGAATTTCATGTTTGAGTGCAGCTCCTCTTTAGCCATTAATTCCTCTGTCAGCGAAGTAGATAGTCCATTCATTACCCAATGTACTCAAAATTCAGAACTTCAATATCGATGACAAGCTCAATTTCTGCCTTAAAGATCTGACAGTCGTTGCAAAATTTATTGTGTCTGGTTATGTATGCGCCATAATGTTTAAAATAGTAAATAACAGGTCGGTGTTTATATCTGATGTGATTCCATCCGTAGCACAGGTATAAGATTATTATTATTATTTATTTATTTTTCGTGTGGTGCCATAACACTAATTAATTCCTCCACCAGTGCCTCATAAAGCCGTCTTCAACCAAATGTTTATTCACACAGCGTCAGAATGAATTCTTTGGTAAAATTAATAACTTGAGTGTTGCCTTCGAGAAATTACGTATTTACCATCGCTGTTATTTGCAATTTAATTCAAAAATAGATTTAGAAGTAAAGAGTTCATTTTTTCTAGAAACACAAAATAGAGAGTGTTCAGATTTATTCAACAAAACCATAAGTTAGGCTTAAATTTATGATGGTAATGATTCTCTATGCATTACTCCCCTGTTCAATGTGATAGATGAAAACATGTATTCGAAGAAGAAAAGCTTTTCAGTTAAAATCGAAAACGATTAAAAAATAGATTTCATACCAAGTTTAGGCGATCAAATTGCAAAACAAGTAGACGAACTGTACTGAATCGTTGGCGGGAATGGGATAAGTAATTCTTTTATACAATCCCAAGGAAATATCAGACTCGATTAGCGACACCACAGGAATCTTGTTCCTCGCAGCTTCAATAATAGAGGAAGACTCCCTCTCTGCATTCATCGCCACCAGGCAATCTAGCCTCAGTGCAGGCACGCCTCCTATGATAGATCTACCGCCTGCTTCCCTCGTATTTGACAAGCGAATCCTTGTGAACAGACTGGTAACTCCAAAACACAGAATTATTCATCGCTCCTTGCTGACACTGTGGTTGCTACGGATGAAGGGCCTGAAAATACAACTGGGGTTAGCTCCAAAGTATACGCTGGTGTTGCATAACCATTTAAGGATGATGATGAAGACAAGGCAGTGAAACAACAACTCAAAGCCGAGGTAAAAGCAACAAAGGCCATGAAGCATAAAAATAGAAATTACCCTCTCCCTTCTGATGTTTCCTTGCTCTCCTCCTGTCATAACCGCCATTGCCATTTTATTCTAAAGGCGGCCACTTGAAAAAGCAATAGAAATAGGCAAATAGGGAATACACGCAGACATTACTTCAACTCGCACGCAAAACCCTGAAAGTCAAGGTAAAATTAACACAGTACGCAGGGAGTAGCTGGTACAGTGTTCGATCTGAATGATTCATTTATTTTTCACCCATACTCCTGGCAGGACGCCCATACCGGGTGCAGAGGAACAGCGTACGGAGTCAAGAAAGTGAAAACCCAACCGCAAAAAATGCCTTCGCAGGGAGGAAAATTCACATGTCTCGTGGGATTCCAGCCGGAATAGTCTCAAACACGACATGAGACTTTTCCGTTGAATGCTCACTATAATAGCCTATCGGCTAATTATAAAAAATAATATTTTTAAAAATAATAATATATTTGAATTGAAATTGTGATTAAATCTTTTTAAAAATAATTTAAACTAAAGAATTCTAATTCAACAACCCTCTCATACACAACTAACATAAAACTACAAAATAACTTTAAAAATAATAAATAAAAACCCACAAATTTTGAATTTAGAACTTAAAATTTGAATATGAATTTAGATTTTCCCATTATAATAATTTATGACTAAAGTCTAGTCGTCTTCGTTAATAGTAGCAGTTACACTTTCAAAGGGACTTGGAAAAAATAAGTGACAACTTTTAATATTTAAGCATTGATATCTTCATCTTTGTTTTGTGTCTTTGAGATAAACGCGTCTCAAATACGTTTTATAAGCATTATTAAACTTTCAATGTTTATGACTTAAATTTTAGCTGCCAACAAAGAATCCGTCGAAAAGAGAAAAAAATTGGTGGCTAAATTAGACTTGGTCATCCAATTTAGGGAACGATTGCTGCATTTTTTCTTTTAATGGGCGAGCACGTTGAAATTAAACTCATGTGAGCAATCTTGGAAGAATATAGTCAATGTGTGTGGAAGCTTATGGATTGCCTTAGTATTTCTTGGGTAGGATATAGATGTAGCAACAAAAATGAATGGCAGCAACAAAGGGTAAAATAGAGTATAAAATGGAGTTGAGTAGTCAAAGAAATTAATTATAATGATCTAGTTATCATTAGATTTAATTTAGGATCCAAAAATTGGGTATATATATATAAACATTTTGAATTTTTTTGTTTCGTTGAAGACTCTCATAAAAGTTTTTTTTTTATTCTTGAACAATCTTACTTTTTCTTAACATCTCTCTTTAAAATTGACTAGAACAATACAAAGTAGATACAAAGAAGGGGTAATATTATACCACTATCCCCCCTTAATATTCACCTCTAACATGCCAACAATTCCTTGTAATTTCAAATTGGCTTGAATAAAACTCTTAGTAAATATATCAACTAAAAGCTTTTTAATGGACAAAATGTCAAAGATTGACAATAGTTGCTTGAGCAAGATCTTGAAAAGGATGAACATCAATCCCAATATGATTTGTCTTACCATGGAAAATTGAATTATTTGCAACTTGTATGGTACTTTTATTATCACAATGCAATATAGTATTAGAATACTATGAAAAATCAAGCTCAAATAAAAAAAGAATGAATCTGAATTGCTTCATTTATGATTGTATATTCTTCATATGAAGGCAATGTTGTAGTTGTTTATTTTTTACTACTTCATGTAATAGGTTATAATCCAAGTTTAAAAACATATCCACCAATAGATTATTTTTCATCTATATCACCACCCTAATATAAATTTTTCAAATTCAACCAAAGAAATTGAGGACCTATAGGGTGAGTCCAAGAAATTGGGTCCACTTTTTGATAAAAAGTGGAAGTCTTTTTCTTGAAAATCAAATATTGTTATAGTTGAAGTAAAAAATTAAAGAACTTAGACATAAAATAGTAGGCATACGGAAAATTCACAGCCACCAATTCACCGATGGAAAGTTCACCGCCATGACAAATCCACCACTAGCAATTCACCGCCGCGGAAAATTAATGGCAATAATATTTTTTATTTTCCCTAGTGGTGAATTTTCTATGGCGGTGAATTGTTGGTGGTGAATTTTACTTGAGGTGAATTTGTCATGGAGATGAATTTTCCCGCGGTGAATTGTTGGCGGTGAATTTTTCGTCAGTGAATTGCTAGCAGTGAATTTTCCTAGAACCAATATAGTAACATGGTGTAAACATATGATTTTTTTTTTTGCATAATTTGTAATGGTCATTCTATTATATCTCATCTTCTTCCAAAATTATATTTTTAGAAAGTGATTTTCTTTTACATTTTAAGGATATATTAAAGACACGTCTTCATTTATAAATATACACAAATAAAATGTCAAATACTGTACATATATTTTACACATCTTCTTTCACATTTTTCCTTATAGTTGATCTAAATATATCTCATCAAAAATTTGATGGTGATTCCAATTTTTAATCATAATGTTCCTCTTGCAAACTGCAACCCACATTTGTAGGCTTTCAATATTGATATAGGTTTTCTTATGCATGTAAATAAAGAGATAAATAGTTTTGGCATTCTTAACAAGACAAGAGTCAAATAGTCATAGTCTACAGTTCACTTCATTGAATGTTTGAATAGCTCTACATTTTGTGATTTTATGGTAAATTCTAAAAATATTGGCTCCTAGGATCATCGGTCTTCCACCTAGAAACTTTGTTAGTAACCCTATTTCTCATAAATCCCTAATCTCTATTCATATAAACCATGGTGTCTTGACATATCTATGCGCATCTCAATATACAAGTGATAAATTTTCCATTTATATCTTGGTTTTACTGATCCAATGCAACAATAATATTTTTTTAAGATTCTTAAGTCACCATTAAGGGAACTACCTCATTTATATGGAGATAGATCTATTTATCAACCCTCAAATCTCATTTAGGATTTTACATTTTTTTATAGAATTCATAACATTACTACTAAAAATGTGACCCTCTTATTTATTTATTCATCTCTTAATGGTAAAATCGCATGAATTGTTCTAAAATTTATTCTTCAATCTACAAATAGTAAAAGGATGAAAATCTTAACACATTTCATTTATATGTCTTTATCTATTACAATAAGAAAATTGTGAATTGCAAGACTTGAACTAACTTATTTATAATCATACTACCTACAACATTATTTGTCTTTTTTTACCTCTAAATATCTCATGCATTCATTTTTTGGCCTCGCTCTTGGTTCAATGGAATATTTGATTCTTTTGGAACCATACTTTCCTAAACCTTTTCCATCATAACTCATTCTTTTCATAATCTTAAAACCAACATTCTTTGTAAAACAATCTTTATTTATATCATCACACTAGCAAGATTTACAAATTCCAACACATTATGTTCAACCTTACACTCTATATTTAAAGAAGCTTCAACCATATCATACAAATTATTTGTATTACATGAGACATCACAAAGTAAAGCCTTGGACCTTAGACATTCATTTTCATTTTGACATGCTACAAGTAATTGATTATTATTATTTTTTCAATTTTGATATTTCATTTTTTTGAATTAAATTTTCCTTTTCCAATTCTTCATTTTTCTTTTAAACTTTCATCAATTCTACCTTCATAATATCAATTTCAAAAAAAAAAAATTATAAATATCTTTCCTTATGACTTTACTTTTTCTTTCATTTCTTCATTACCCTAAACCAAAAAAAGAAAGTCAAACTTCTAACCATAAAAGTTAAAGATAATTACTTATTAAATATTTAATTCTTCAATGATAGATGAGATTATGCTCTCTGAACACTACTATCTAACAATTATTGAACATAATTATTCAATTTTGATACTTTATCTCAAATTAATAAGTTAATATTTTTTTAAGACGTCTCTTAAGAAAATAGACTTCTCTATTGACTCAATACTACTTTTAAATTTATAAAATGTTTTATATAAAGATAGATTAAGATACTCATTACACTTCCTTATATAAGATTTGGAAAACATAATTTGCGGCTTTAAAATTTCGAAGCATTACAACTTGTATCATCACGTGTTTCTCCTTATCTAAAATACTTTTAATAAGGTTTATGAAACTTTCAAGGCTTAACTGGCAACAAAGAATCCATCACCAAAAGAAAAGGTCGGCCGGTCGAGAAGGTCAGTGGCTGCATTGGACTTTGTCATTCGATGTAGCGAACGACTACTGAAAGACCAGGCTTATTTATGTTTAAGGTGGACACGCGTGTTGACTTTACACCCATATCAGCGAGTTGCAACCTACGTTGACATGGGGAACTCTTCTCTCCCCGTAAACGAGTATATATACGCATCCGTGGCTTCTTCTATCACCACAATACATTTCAAATCCACAATCCCTTGGCCTTGTAAGGAAAATACAACACTCGGCTCTCCCTGTTATTTGGTGTGTGGGAGCGTATGGATTCCAAAGAGTTTGAAATCCCTTCGTATTTCTTGTGCCCGATATCGATGCAGCTGATGGCAGACCCTGTCACGCTCTGCACCGGTGCTACCTACGACCGACACAGTATTGAGAGGTGGATCTACACGATGGGGAACAGCACCTGCCCTCTCACAAGACAACCCCTTCACAACACCGACCTCACGCCTAACCACACACTGCGCCGCCTCATCCAACAGTGGTGCGTCCTCAACTCTTCTGCTGGGGTCCACCGTATCTCCACGCCCCGGCCGCCCCTCGACCCAGATCGCCTCAATAAATTACTCCTGGACATGGAATCATCTCAACTAATGGCGTTGAAGAAGCTGAGATCTGTGGCAGCTGAAAGCGAGAGCAACAGACGGTTTATCGCTTCCTCCGCCGCACCGGCTGCACTAATCTCTGTCATTGAAAGCTACTCCGCAGAAAGCGATGAAGAGGGTTGCTGCTACGAAGTTGCTGCCGCCTGCGAGGAAGCCTTGGGAATCCTTTTTTCTCTTCCTTTGCTGGACAAGACGCTGGATTCGGTCGGCACAAGTGATTGCTTAGCCTCCCTCGCCTCCATTCTTAAGAGAGGCGCCTCCAACGCACGCTTTCATGCCGCCATGGTCTTACAGATGCTTTCAAGAAAAGGCCTGGAGCGGCTTGCTATGAACGCCAACGGTGAGTTAATGGAAGGGCTTCTGGAGCTGTTGACGGAGGAGGTGTGTCACCAGGCTACCGTGGCGGCTCTTGAAATGCTGAGCGCACTCGCCTCCAACAGCCGGCGCAGCAGAATGAACGCCATCGAGGCTGGGGCAGTCTCCGTGTTGATCGAATTGCTTCCCGATCAGACTCCCGAGAAGAAAAGCAGCTGCGAGAGGATGTTATGTCTTCTCGACGTGTTGTGCGGATGTGCAGAAGGAAGGGCTGCCCTGGCCGACCACGCAATGGGCATCGCTGCAGTCTCTAAGAAAATAATGAGGATCTCCCACTTGGCAACGGAAAAAGCTGTTCGAATCCTCTGGTTGCTTTGTAAATTCTCTCCTTCGAAGCGAGTAATCGATGAAATGTTGCAGATTGGTGTAGTCAACAAACTGTGCATGCTCCTGCACCGTGAATGCACGGCCAAGACCAAAAGTAAGGTAAAAGAGGTGCTCAGAGTACATGGTAACTGCTGGAAAAGCAGATCTTGCATTTCCTCAAATTTTCCAATATAAATAAGACACAAGAATTCACTTTGGAAACCCTTTGTGATATAAATCTTGAATGACTGATTTCCAGCTATACAATATAACTGAATTTAGCAGAGGTTTCTTCAATCATATAATATACTCGTTGCTCTCGCAGCGTAATGACTATTCTTGAAATTAATTGAACACTCGTGCAATTCAAAAACTGCCACCGGATTTTCACCTCTCATACACACAAATCCGACAAAAACGAACGTGGAAATCAATTTCTTGAAGTTTTCTTGCCTGTTGGGGACTGGAAAGTAGCTTTTGGCTACCGTGTACAAACTCATTTTTCCCTTACCCTTTTCGGCAGGTTAGCCGTCTTTGTTAAATGTCGGAGACTTTTATTCTCAGCTGGTTAGCTATCTCTGTTAAATGTCGGAGGCTTTTTAAGGGGAAGAAAATTCAAAAAGTATGGCTATATGGTAAATTTGTGGTTACTTTTTAAATTATAGTTGTTTTATCTTTATTTTATTTTAAACTTAAATTATTGTTAAAAATTATATAAAATTATTTATCTTTAACAAATAAATATTAAGTGATTAATATATTGTTAACGATGAAAGATATATTTAAAATAAATATTAAAAATTATGTCAAAACTAAATAAAAATAATTATTAAAGGTAGTTATAAATATAGAAAAAGATAATAAGTTAAGAATTAGTCAACAAAGTCTTATTAGATGATAATTACAAAACAAAATTATTGAACCATCAAAGACAAACAACTACAAAGGTAGCATTACTCTTCAATGATGGATGTAGAATAGTCCATCCTAAGCTTGATGTCATGGAATGTGTTTCAACTAATTCTTCCCTATCATATAACTAGGAGCTAATAGATGGCATAATGTTTGGTGACATTGGTGACATTGGTGTGATTGGTAGGCAACTAAGAAATTTGTTCTTGAATCTTATCGAGTTACTTTGGAAACTTTTGTTTGGATTTCAATGCATCTTGTATGAGGGTGGAGAGAAAGGCTACCCAAAAACTGATGTTAATGTAAAGCACTTAAATGACTATTTTTAGATGATAGCATAAATTTTTAAAGATATAGCATTGTATTTTTGTTTTCAAAGATGGTTGTGAATAAACTATTTAATAGATTCAAATATAAATTTATCAAAAATACAATCTCAATAAGAGACTTTTTAGATAGGTGGGAAATAAAAAAACTAAGGTGTATTTGACAACATCCCTTTTCATGAAGAGAGGCAAGTTAGTAGTGACCAAAAGTATACTTAACGTGTTCAAGATTCTTATAATATTTGTAGGTCAGGGATTTTAGTACCTAAATGGATTTCAAATATTTTCTTGTTGTTGGCCTATAGTGTTCAATAGTTTCCAAGACTTTATTTGAAAATTAATATCCACCTTAAAGTTCTAGATATTGAAACAATGTTTGGCCACGAACATACTTATTGAGCCATAGCATAAAGGAGAAGGAATGAAGCAATTAGAGTCATGAAAAATGAGAGTGCACCCTAATTTTAAGAAAAGTAATTTTTTGGTAAGTGTGTAGAATGAAATATAGAATAGAAAAATATTTTTTTTAAATATAGATGAGAGGGGGGAAAATAGGTGTAAAAAATAAGAAATATATTTTTGGAAAAAAAAGTGATGTTAATAAATGTAATTTTAAATATTAAAACTTTAATATATTTGAAATATATGGTTAGAAAACTAAGATGAAATTTGACATCATAATGGTATTTTTTTCAAAATTATATCTTAAAATATACAAAGCACATTCAATATTTACATATATTTGATATATTTCATAAAATAGGAAATTGGGAAAGCAATAAGAAAATCCAACCCTTAGGATAAGCCTAAGGGTGGGAGATTC
>VDFB02116213.1:0-35791 GCA_007258455.2 Sequoia sempervirens | reverse complement strand
TCAAGTGTAACTCGAGTGTCTCATTGTTCTTGTCATTTTTGTGTATCACCATAGGATTTAATCTTCATTTTCATACACTCCTTCTCCCTTTTCCTTACAAAGATCAGTAGTTAGGTGATAACACAAAGGAAGCCAGCCGTCTCCGGAGGTTGACCTCATCTACAAGTAACCCATAGCTTTGAGGTCTTCCCATGTTACACTCCAGGTGTTGGAACATCGTGTTCATTAGGGTACAATTTTAGTGGATAACAATAAACACTAATCTTTCTGCTAGAATACACTAAATCAATTCCTATTGAGTTAGTGTTATTTGTGCTTTAGAAAAATCCTTCCATATTGCTCTACCAATTACTTCATTTGTTGAACAAACATAATCAATTAGCCTACTGCCCCATAACTGAGATAAAACTAGTATGGCTGATTGCCATTCTTGGATTTCCTTCAAAGGGGGTATCCATTCCATGAATCATTCCAAAAGTGAACTTCTTCTCCTTTATGCACTTCCCATGAAATGTAGGAGATGATAACTTTCTAACATGAAACCATAAAGTTCCACATAGCTGAATCGTCAAGGAAATTGGATATAGTGAATATTCTTGCCAGGTTTTGATTGTCTAAATACTTGGCTTGCATTATCCTACTCCATTTAGAATTTGATTTGGAGAACATTCTCCAAACCAATTTTCCCCCAAAAGCCATGTTTCTTTTGGAAATATTATGCATACGTGCCCCACCTTACATGTTGTCTAAAGAGATTAAAGGAACCTTTTTCTCATCATTCATGTTCCCTTTCCATAAAAAAATCCTAATAATCTTCTCAATCTAAAGAACAATTGATTTTAGAGCCTTGAGGACTACTATGAAATAATTTTGTATCGCTGCTAAAACCATTTTTATTAACAATATCATAACAGATAGAGACAACCATCTGGATTTCCAAGCTAAAATTCTAGACTTAATCCTCTCTATAACTTTAGTCCAATATGAAATATTATTTGTTCCCATAAAGAATGGAATCCCTAAATATGTGCATGGAAACTCCACCAACTAGAATCCTAAAGTGATTACAATCTTTCTTCTGATAAATGGTCTAGAATTAAAAACATAAATCTTAGACTTGTTTGCATTTATTTTTTGTCCTGGTACTGAAGAATACTTGTCTAGAATCAATTTTATCTATTTGGCCTAAAAAATATTTGCTTTCCCAAATAATAAAGTATCATCAGCAAAGAGGGTATACATAATTGAAATATCTAAATGGGGAATCTGAATTCCTTGCCACAGACCTTGATTATGCCTTTCCTTCATTTTCCTACATTATTCCTCAACCATAATTATAAATAGAAAGGGAGATAAGGGATCCACTTGTCTTACCCCTTGTGTGGCACTGAAGAAACCCGGGGGTGACCCATTTATTATAACTAATTTTTTTTCTCTTGATAAGAAAGAAAAAATCCACTTACACCACTTATTGCAAAAACATTTGAACTTGGAGAAAACTTTCATTAAGAAACTCTTAGGGCATGCTTGAGAATCATCATGGAAAAATAGGCCCTTATGGGCAAAAATTGAGATAAATCGAGTTAGGAAACTTGATGTAAAATTTGAATAAGTTATCTATATTATTTCAAAATATGTAGGAATAGAATTTGTAGAAAATTGAATGTAGTTTCTAAACTACTAGGTTTTTAAAAAAAGTAATCTATTTGGTAAAATTTGAAATTTCAATGCAAGAGTACTTAAATTTTAGGGGGAAAAATAGGAAGTAGGTGTCTATTGACAACCCTAACCACAATAAAATGATAATATTTTTTTATAAGATTTTATATATAAGTAGACAACTCATGTCCAAATGTGATGCATATTTTTTTGTAATTTTTTTCCAAGTAAATAATTAATTATGATTTTTTATTACAACTTTTAAAAAATATAAAAACTGTATGTCTGACCACCTTAACTTGGTCAAAACTTCATGAAATTCAATTTTTCTTTTTTAATCCCATAGTATGAAGCATAGAATGTGATGCATGTTTTGGATTCAAAAATATGATATCATTGAAATCTATAGATTTTTTCAATTAGCCTATCAATCGGGACTTTAATCATAATTCAAATAAAAATTAATAATAATTATTTATTAAATTCAAAGTAAAGCATAATTTATATTGGTGTAAATTTGAGAATATCCTTTGAAAACCCTTTTGCTTCATCAAATTTTGGGTTAAAAATAAGTTACATACCCATCATATTGCCACACTTTTGGCCCATCATGATCCTGCGATACTGTCAACTCTATCATATGCTTTCAGCATATCCAGTTTTACAATAAAAGATGATAAATGATTAGAATTAATATTATGAATCACTTCATATGCAACCAAGACTCCTTCAACTATTTCCCTACTTTGTACAAAGGCTCTTGTGAAATGATTTTGGGAATGAGATGTTGTAGTTTAAGGTAAATTTCCATTGTAAAGATCTTATAGATTGTATTGCATAACTCGATAGGTTTGAAATCTACAAAAGTCTTTGGCTCCTTTATCTTTGGAAAAATTTCTATGTTTGTGACATTAAACTCTTTAACATTGTTCCAGTATTCCATGAATCCTCCAAGGCTAAGAGAAAGTCAAAACCCAACACATCCCAACACTTTAAAAAAAAAAAGGTTGGAAAACCATTAGGCCTTGGAGCCTTATCAAGCGAGAGTGAAAATACTACCTTTCTCAATTTTTCTAAAGTAAAAGGTTTCATCAAACTCTCGTTTTCTTCTCGAGATATGATATTTGGTATTGCATCCATTAAAAATTTCTCATCTTGATTTGCATGTGTTGACCTAGATCATGTGGTGCTGCTAGAATTTTTTCAAAAAAATTCACCCATTCCTCCTATATCTCTTTTTCCTTTGTAATGAGATTTCCTGTTAAGGAATATTTGATTAAAAAAATTGATTGTGTAGCTCTTTTGAATTGAGTAGATGCATGAATACATTTTGTATTTCAATCCCCTTCTTTTAACCATAGTTCCCTAGATTTTTATTGCTAATAAATTTCTTCTCTTTTTCCTAGCTCCTCTCAAACCAATTGCAAACATTTTTTTTATCATATGTAGATGAATCAAAATAGTGCTCTATTATGTGTTCATGAATATCTGCTAATTCTTTTGCTACCTCCTCTTTCTACACAAAAATGTTCTTGAAAACTTAGACATTCCATATTTTTATTTGTATCTTAACATGTTGCAATTTTTTACAAAGCTGAAACATTTTTGTAGGTGCATTGATCCACCATTGTCGAAGAAGAGGTAGAAAATGTGGGTGTCTAAACCACATTTTCTCAAACTTAAAGGAAGCCTTGTGATTTGCTTTAGAATCTAAGCCTAATATACTTAATGATATTGCATAATGGTCTGATCCTACAAAAGGTAGAATCTTCGAAACCATATTATGTGACCCTAAAAACCAGTTTTGTGATGCTAAAAAACTGTCCAAACGCTCTGCAATTTGCAAAAAATATTTCCTATGGTTTTTCTAGGTGAAGTTTCCGTTTAGAGGTAATAAATCCTTTAGTGCATTGTCTAAATTGAAAGAACTAAAATATTCCATTGTTTTATGTGGCAGAAAAATACCTCCTTGTTTCTCCTGTAATGACACTATTGCATTAAAATCTCTAGACAATATCATCTTTTCATCTCCAATCCCTTCAATAACTTTTCTTATCCCATAATTTTTTCTTATCATTAGTAGATGTTGGTCCATGTATATATAAAACACCACTCTTTTTCACCCAACAACTCCACCTCAAAAGGAACTAGCAATAGAGTAGAGCACATCCCACCACCACTACAACATCCAACTCCACTTTAATAGGAGAGGGCTTTGCCTTAATGGGAGCAATCTTCACCTTTGTAGAAAAAAACAACTGAAGAAACCAATAGAAAGACACCGATCCAATAGAGAATGCAAACACATCATCCTTTGGAAGCAAGGGACTTAGAAACTGGGAAAAAGGGTTTTTTAGAACCTTAGCCACTAAAGAAAAAACTAACCCTTGTGAGCAAACAACAAAGTCACTAAAACTAGCTTAGACCAGAGATAGAGATAAAAAACCCACTTTGAAAAAAAAAGGCTTCAAAGAATGAAAGGGAGATAAAAAAGGAATAAGATGAAACACATCCACAGGCCAAAAGCAGCTTGGAGAAATAGGGCACAAGTAGCACCAACCCAAAGATTGAGCAAAGACCCAAAGCACCTTCCAAAACCAAGAAACCACCAATAATCCATTACCACCTCAAAATTCTAGAGAAGTTGAGAAGAGCCCACACTAGAAGAAGAAGGCATCATCCAACCCCAAGCTCTGAGTCAAACCTCCTGGAGAGGAAAAATAAACTCAAAGAATAAACACCCAGGAAATACTAATAGCCAAAGCTAGCTTGAGAATAGAGCACCAACCTCTAAGGAGAGACAACCTCCCACAAAAGAAAAGAAAGTGGAAATAGAGTATTCCCAATGAACCACCAAAGAAATGAAAGCATCCCTAGAAAAGCACAAGAGGCGCACATCATTGAATTTTCAATATAGCAAGGAAAAAATAGAACCAAACTGCCCCCCGCAACCATAGATAGGGCATGACCAAGTAGAAGGTAAGGAAAACAAAATGACAGGTCACCAAACCTCAAAATCAAAAGAGCCTAGCTAGAATCCACTGCAAAACCATGCAACACAAAAACCTCTCGCAAGAAGCAAGTAAGGTAGGGAAAAGACTCCATCTACACTCGCACCAATAACACCACACCCCCAAGAGTAATGACCGTAGAAGGAAGAGGATCCTTCCAGCGTTCCCATGAACACAACGACATTGTCATCTTCATCTGAATCAGCCTCTCCCGTAGTCATGCCCTCGCTAACATTCAAACTTGAGTTCCCCTCACTCATCTCTCCTTGACTTAAAATAAAAATGATATTAAGGGTATGAGCCTTTGGTTGTTGTCTCTAGAAGCAAGAATCCCCACCATTTCACCAAAGGGTCACCACTTAACACCAAGAAAAAATAGTCTCAATTTTTGATGTGGTAGGGAAAGACGCTATGGGGTTTGAACCATGGTTGTTGGTCCTACAAGCAATAAGGCCCACCCCTTCACCAAAGGGTCGCCCCCATTTTTAATGTAAAGTTATCACTAATCTCATTCATCTTTTTCTTATCAATTATAAGATAGTATAAATTTATTTTGACTATACATAATGTGAGCTATTATAATAGTATTAACATATTTTAGTTAAGAGTTATTTTAAAATATATTTCTATGTTTTTCTTTTCTAATATAAAAGAATCTTTTAATTTGATGTATGCTTTGTCCATATAGTTGATGATGGCTTGGGAAATCTTAGATGAGCTTTAAGATTTCATATTTTGTATTGTCGTATTGAAGCCAATGGGATTGTAGACAACTTAGTTGACCTTGCAATTGAATCTTAGGATGATCATATTAAGAGTTGTAATGTTAATGCTTGTATGAATCAATTTTGAAAAACATTATTAAAAGAAAACTAGATTATAGAAAACTAATCTTCCTATATGAAAACTGAAAAATAGGATAGCTATTAGACATCTAATAATACTATTTGGATTTTGTATATATATTGTTAGTTTATTTCTTGGGGATTCAACATCAATGAATTAAATTAGTTATGATATTTGTAGGATAGGTTGTGGAGAACAATATTTAATTAATTTTTTTATGCAAATATTTTTGCTTGTAGGTTTTTATTTTATTTTTGTAATGGGTGGCATGTTGGCTTGTATTTCTTAGATATGTCATGCATGCAAGGGGTCAATAATACAAGTGAATTGATGATTGCTTATGATTTGGTGAACATTAGCATTATTCGTAAAGGTGTTTTCATTCCTATAATTTGTACAATTATTTTCCTTGGCATGTATTTCTACCACAAGGTCTAATTTATTTTTTGCATCTCTTTTCAAGTCTTTACTCTCTGTACTTTTGGTGTGAAAGGTGGATTTCATTTATTTGAAGATGGTTAAAAAAGTCATAATTGGAAGATTCTATTACATTATTTGAAATGAGAGTCTTAACATGTTAGAGCATACAATTCTAAAAAACTTAGATGGTCTTCATTATAGATTATCTCCTTGTTGAGAGTGTTATCAAGTAGGTTCTTAGGAATGATATATAGAATTCCATTAGCATAATTTGTTAAGTGTGTTTGCTTTATTTCTCCTCTCCAATGCACTAGATTTACTAGTTGATAAGGTTATTGTGAGAGAATTGGTGATGACATACATTAATCCATTCTTCTTTATTGTTGAATCTTAAGATAATGAAATTTAAGGGTGTGGCTATGACATTGGGTTGTAAGATTTATGGGAATCTTCCCTAAATTAGTTCCACAATATTTCAAAGCAACCATGTGTATTTTCACAAAAAGTATGTTCACAACTAGTTACTAATCCTCTTGAAAATTTTCATTATATTGTGTCTAAACATGAAAAAGCATTGTATAGCTTTCTATTAGCTAGAATCAAGAAGGTGATGAGAGTGTTGAGTTTCCCACGTTTCATTGTCTCCATTCAAAAGAGCCCAAAGGTACATCAATAGGTGTAGGTTGACGTGGTAGAGGTCATGAGTTCTAATTGTTGTAATTGATGCCTATGGTTTATTTGTTGGGTTTGTATTTAGTATGTTTTTGATACTTGTTCCTAGTTTTTGTGTCACTCATGTGTTTCTTTGTTGGGGTTTGAGTTATTTCATTAGGATATTTTCTTGTGTTCTCCCCATAACCTTTTATTTTGTGTTATGATTATTTTACTTTTTGTAGTTTGTTATATTTCTACATAAATATCTCGAACATATTCACATTTTGTATTTCTGATTTAACTTAATATTAAAAGAGTGGCTCCCAATGAACCATATTTTTCTATAAAAAATATAATACATGAATTATAACATGATATGCATTATATAATAATATAAATTTATAATTTATAAATTTTTCAATATGTATATATAATACTATTGTATGATATCTATGAATGATGATTGAATTTTTTTGAAACACATACACTTAAACCTCTCATTTTTAACACATTTGATATGATATTAATTTATAACATTTAATATAAATCTAAATTTATTAGATTTTGATCTATGACACTTCACACATTTTTCAAGGATGTTCTCCCAATGCCATTATACATTCATGCAACACTACTACTTTCATACTTTTGGAGTGTAGTTTATTCCCCATATTGTTAGAACAATGTATTTCTTTTCTCTAATGTATGCTCATTCCCTTATAAATAGTAGAACAATATTCTTTATTCACATTCTATTCTCTTAGGAAACGTAGACATATGCCCTACGCAATACATATGTTATTTTTAAACGTATAAACCACTCCTAATGTTTAAGGCCAAAAAATGAAAATTCACGTCTTCAGAGACGAATGCATGGCAGAAAGCAACGGAAGGATAATGATGCTTAGGCTACATCTTTCAAAACATTGTGTCAGCTATATGATTTTCATTTCTATACAACATTTCCAAATATTATTATTTTGAGTTTATATGATAAGTTTTATATATATTAAAAATATTTCTAATTGTTGTAGACAAACATTATGGCCAAAGGAATTAATTTGAAATATATATTTTTAATTTGATAATTGTTTTATGTACAATTCTATATGATTAGATAAAGTTTAGAGTTATCGATTGTATTAAAGACATGTTATAGATTTTGTTAAAGGAAAAATTATTATTTTCATATTTAGAAAGGGAAACATATTTTAAAATGAGAAATAAAAAAATAGATCAAAGGTTTGAAGAGGGGATATACATTTTTTATTTAAAAATAAGTAATATACTAAATCATAATTTCATATTACATGTATACATGTAACGAATAAGAAAACAAAAGACTTCAACTACTTCAAATTCCCTTGTGATTTGCTTAGGGGACAATATTTCAATTTCCACACTATGTAGTAGTTAAAGGTGTGCATATTGCCTCTTTCCACACCTTCCTAGAACAACATGATAGCCTTCCTGAGTTGCTTGCTCCTATGGGAAATGACAATGTCAAAAAGCTAACCAAACTACCAACCTACATTTCCATGTTGAAAGACAAAACCGTGGCCTCTACAATTGGCTTTAGATGGGACTTTATGAATTTTATTGCACGTTGGTTCTACTCCAACTAGAACACCATTACAAAATTTTCTAGGAAAAATGTATAGCAGTTGTAGACATTGAAATTTGGTCTAAGCTTGCGACTTCAATTTCTTCATAATTCGTATTTTCATGGTCATGATTAAATAATGTTAATTATTTAATTACTTTCTAAAGTCCTTTCTCATCTATTAATTAAATAACTTTTAATTATTTAATTAATTCATTTTAACATTTATTCCTCTATTAATTAAATAAACTTAATTATTTAATTAATTCATATTATCTTTATTCAAATCTTGATCAATTAAATAAATGTTCTTTATTTAATTATGTCACTAATTAACTTTATCCTCTTTCTAAAATTAAATAATTTTTTATTTAATTTATCCTAATCATATTTCCGACTATAATTAAATAAATATTTTAATTATTCATTAATCTTTTCTTCAGTGAATTAAATAAATCTTAATCTATTAAATTTAATCTTTAAATGCAGAATGCTGAATTAAATAATTATTTAATTCATAAAAGCTTATTCTGGACATATTATTCTATATTTGGATAATTGCTTAAGTTATCTAATTATTCATTTACACTTGACTCAAGATCTATTTAAATCAGTCAGTCATCTCCTGATTTAATGTCTGATTGTCTTTAATAAAGAGACTTC
The DNA here is from genome assembly GCA_007258455.2 of Sequoia sempervirens. Taxonomy (NCBI): domain Eukaryota; kingdom Viridiplantae; phylum Streptophyta; class Pinopsida; order Cupressales; family Cupressaceae; genus Sequoia; species Sequoia sempervirens. The sequence goes on along the minus strand of VDFB02116213.1, from coordinate 26,935 downwards.
TTGATTTAATCAGTCAGTTATCTAGTTTTAATTCTTGTGCATGTAGACATTTATTAATTAAATAAGCTTTAAATAATTAATTAATTCATTTGTGCACTCAAATAGATCATTTCCTTTATTCTATCTTTATCCTTTTCATGCAATCATTATTCTTGTAATTTTCAAATACTTTCAACTAGAGATTAAATCATTATTTAATCTTGATCTCTATTTTTAGGTTTTATCACTCACGTCACTACTAACACTTATCTCAATGCATGCCGAATCTTTTAATCTAAATCATCTGTCTATCTTTCGATCTAGGCCTATCATTCGAACAATCAATTTTCTATAAATTGATCTAACTTTCATCATTGTCTCTCCTCTCGAAATCTGATGACTTTTGGAGCACCTGTTTTATAATCTTCGATACTTCACTATTATCACATCTACTAAGGCTATACTTGCACACATACAGAAAATCTGAGGGCAAGAATACTATAAGGACAAAATGGAGAAGGACAATAGAGGTTATTCATGGAACTGTATTGATGCTTCGTGAGATCTTTTCATTTATGCTTTCCTTTGTGCTTTGTTGTTTAGCTTTGGTTTACATTAGAGTTTATCGCTTTTGAGTTGCTTTAACCTTTCCTATTTTTGTGATGTTACATTGGAAAACTTGACGTGAAGACACACTCTTCACAAATCCATAGAATTTTTATTCATTTTTTTTACAGTTATTGTACGGCTCGACACATCTGAAGCACAAAATGACACAATTGACATTACGAGCTATATTTGATGAATACAGTGACACATTTGACAAAATTCAACACATCTGTGGCTTTCTGTGATGCAATTGACTGGTAAAAACCTACAATACATCTACTTCCTTGTGTGACGCATTAGACTGGTGAAATTTATGAGTTCAAATTTTGAATTTAAAAACTTTTTCATTATGTTTTTATTTCAACTAATTTTTAGTTTGCAACATGTGTTTTAACGAGTTAACATAGGGTTTGTAGGACGTAGCATAGAAGCCAAGTTTTCGAATCCCTTCTTGTAGGACAATCAACATAGATAAATTTGAAATTACTGATGAATTGTTTTGTAGGATGTGTGTCGAAGACTATTTTGAAACAAGACTGGGTATGTGCAGGATCATCGTGGAAAAAATAGGCCCTTAAGTGGCAAAAAAATTAGAAAAATCAGAGTTAGGAAACTTGACGTAAAAATTTGAATAAATTATCTATATTATTTCAAAAATGTGTAAGAATAGAATCTATAGAAAATTGAATGTAGTTTCTAAACTACTAGGTATGTTTAAAAATAAAAATATATGTTGGTGAAAATTTGAAATTTCAATGCGATTAGTACTTAAATTTTAGGAAATAAGTAGGTGTCTATCTAACCACCCTATCCACAATAAAATGATAATTTTTTTTTTTTATAAGATTTTACATATAAAAAAGTAAGGAGCTCATGCCTCGATGTGATGCATATTTTTTTGTAATTTTTTTCCAAGTAAATAATTAATTATGATTTTTATTACAACTTTTTAAAAATATAAAACTTGTATGTCTAACCAACTTAGCGAGATGGGAAACTTCATGAAATTCAATTTTTTTTTTTTTTAATCCTATAGTATGTGATGCATAGAATGTGACACATGTTTTGGATTCAAAATATGATACCGTTGAAAGCTATAGATTTTTCAATCAGCCTATCAATGGGACTTTAGTCATAATTTGAATAGAAAATGAATAATAATTACTTTATTAAATTCAAAGTAAAGCATAGTTTATATTGGTGGAAATCTGAGAATATCCTTTAAAAACCCTTTTCATTTCATCAATTTTGGGTAAAAAAATAGTCATCAGCCACATACCCATCATATTGCCACTTTTCGGCCCATCATGATCCTGCACATACCTGACTATTTGGTTTAGATTAGATAACATTTCATTTAGTTCTTAAAAAGAACTCTTTCTATCATGTTTTGTGCACTTGCACTCTTTGTGTTACCTGATCAGTGTGTACGTACACAATGATCCTTTTCTTTTTTAAGAGAGGATTCCCTGGGGACTTCATCATCTTATGGTTTGGCCTTGAGCACATTTTCTAGCAGGGTATATCAAAGGGGGGAGAACGAAAGTTGTACCCCAAGGAGTGGCTAGTGTCATTTGAAGCCAAGTCATGAGACCCTCGGTCCGCCAAGACTCAGTGGTGATGAGAGCAGGAGAGACCCTCCCAATCTCAAGCTATTTTAGATGGGCTCTCTATTCACATACTCCCTTACTAGAAACCATTTGTTTTAGAAACCCAAATCCTTCTATCTATTGGCGCAGGAGGTCGAACCTCTCAAGCTGTCTCACATCCATACAGTTCGTAGTAGAGATGAGAAGTATTCCATGTGAGTTTCATGGGTATGGAAGCTTGGCTGCCCCAGAGAAGTGAGTGTCATGGAGGGGGGCCAATGGGGTCAAGCTTCTAGTCATCCACTTTGAATAAGTGTAGATGGGGAAACCCAAGTGAGAATCTAGTAAGATACTGTCACATTCCAACCTTCAGATCGTACTTGCTTGATTTAATTACTCTTCATGTCTAAAATACTGTGTTTTTTGGGTATTTTTTATTTGTCAAAAATTTGATTAGAAACATTGAGTCAAAACCTACAGTTTATGAAAAACATATCTGCTCATCAGAAAAATGCAATTATCAAACTAAGTCACACGTGTTCATGAGAGAAACACATCTATTACTTAGAGTCACATATTTTTACCAGTTTGTCACATCTATCAAAATTGAGTCCAACCTGTATTTACCAGAAAACAAGTCACATATGCTTACAAGTGAGTAGCATCTGTTAGAATAGGTCGCATCTACTTGTTGGCTAAACACATTTGATAATCCTAAGTCACACATGTTAATTACCTTTGTTATTTGAAAACCCACAATTAAAACTTTTGATGATGCACCTGAATAGATGAGCCACATTTACAATCTAGAATGATGCATATGCCCTGTCATAAACCCGAGCTATATTTTACTAGTGCACTATCTGAGTCTGAAAATTGTAACCAATCAATCCTGATTTGTAATTGATATAGTGAGTCACATTGCTTGATATAGAACCACATGTTTCTAATACCTGAGATTTAATTTACCAGTAAAACACATCTAATAATTCAAACCACAACTATTAAGTTATGTGACGCATCTGTTAACCTGCAACGCATCTACCTGATTACCTAAAAACTAGAATTCACTCTCATAGATAAAAAAATAGTCATACCAGCCTTTGCTTTATCCTTTTACATTAATTCTTGGATAGAAACCAAAAAAATTTCTCAAAATTTGCATGATTACATCCTTTGGGTATCATTTGGTCATAGTAATAGGCATCCTAGTTCTAGATATTCCATTCATCTTAGGAGTCTTTACTACCTTTAGAGGGATCATCATTTGCATATCTTAGAATAGGAAATTTTCACGCTTTGGATAAATGCTTGCTGCAAAAGACTTTGTGATTGAACCTTGTCATCATATATTTTTTTCCTACACGTGAGTCCTTCCAACTCATTAGTCTATTTTGAGATCTCACCTTATCTTTTGGTCCTAGTCCTATGAAGGTTCCTTGTCAAAACTAATTTGAAATCTAGGTTAAGCTTTAGCTGGTAGGTAAATTCTTTTATAATCTTTCAAAATTGATCATTTAGACTTTTACATATTTAGACACTATCATCCTAGAATAATATCATTTTAGACATTCCTTATTTGCAAGAAAATACCAAAAAAATAGTTGCATTCATTCCTTATTTGCAAGAAAATCCCAAAAACATAGATTAGATTCATAATCATCCATAGACTTAGTTTTTGCATCACTTGCACTTTGAGCTTACCTTAGATGGTTGAAACAAGATCTAAAAGGAAGAAAAGAGAAAAGATGGCTGATCCAAATGACTTCCTCAATTCATTCTCAAACCCCTTTTTAGGGACATATTCATCAAGACCTCACAAGAATTTGTTAGACAAATTTGTTACTATAGACGCACAAGGATGCATTGTAGTGGAAGACATAGATGCTACTACATAAGACCCTAAGTTTTCCTCCTTTTATATGACTATCAGGAAAATGATCCTCAACGATACTTAGCTAAGTTGCTAGCAAAAGGTGCCAAGTTACTTCCTAGGTTTGACATTCGTACCTTACAATATGCATCTACCCAAGGGAAAATCATCTGGAGGGCCTACACAGAGTTCCTCAAAATACACACATCTCCATTTAGTACCTCTAGCTCGACACAGTCTAAATTTTACCATAGGGGCATCATCGTCCAATTCCTTTGGTCCTCTTGTTGCGAACAAAAGACATAAAACGTCAACTCCTATACCGAGTGTTAATGTCACTGGTACCATACCACAAACATCTATACCAAGTGTCAATGTCACTAGTACTATACCAAAAATTGGTGTCTCATAGATAGGAAACATACCCTCCTTTCAATATGGAAGTCGATCCATCACTTCACAAATTACAAATCAAAATCTATTTTCATAGATTCCAAATCAAAATCCATTTTCACAAATCCCAAATCAAAATCAATTCATACAGATCTATTCCAAATCAAAAGCCATTCGCTAACACTCCAAATCAAAATCCACTTTACATACTAACATTTAACCAAAACCCATAACAAAATGTTGGATTCCAAAACATGTACATAGATCCAAACAATCCAACTAAAATCTCACTAACACAAGTTGATGTCCTACAAACACAAATGCACACTCTTCAATCATAGATGGATAACATAGCAATGTCTAACAAGAGAACTTTCTCAACAAAGGATTTATGCTCATTTCCCTTCGACAAATCATTATACATGGTACCTTTCCCTCATGGGTATGTTATACCTAACTTTCCCAAGTACAATAGAAAGAGAAATTGAGTCAAACACAAGGAAATTTTCCACGATGTGCATAGATGTTGCATATGAACCCACCTATCTTATGAGAATCTTTCTGATAAGTCTTATTGGAATTGCATTGGAATGGTTTTTAGGTCTCCAATATGGCATAAAATCATGGGGCGAACTAGCTAAAAAGTTAATCGAACACTTCTCCTTTAACATCGACCATGAAATCAACATAGCAACCTTGTGTCACACTACAAAAGATGAAGGATAACATTTTATTGCTTTCTTCTAGAGATGGAGAACTATAGCCAGCTAATGTCCTATCAAGATACCTAAGAAACAAAAGGTCACTATCTTCCAGGAAAATCTCAACCCAAAATTGAGAAGTGACTTGAGAGTACATTGTTGCACATCCTTTACAGAACTAGTGGAAAAGGGCCTCATACTAGAAAAAGGACTCATTGACAAAGGAGAACTCAAGACACCCAATAGAAATCCCCTTGTCTAGAACACCCTCAATGAAAAATAAATTTTGGTGTCAGAACAAAAATGTTACCAATGATGGGGTAGTTGATGCTAAAAATTTACAAGAAGGACCGATCATCACACTTAGAGGAAATAACCCCTCTACCAACTCACTCAATGTTATTATCCAAACCCCCAACACTACCCAAAACACCCAACAACCGCAACAATAGAGAAGATTTCTGAAACATGAGTTCACTCCCCTCGGGGAACCCATTGAGTCTGTCTTCAAACAACTATTGCAACACAATCTCATAAAACTTCAAGAGCCAAGACAATTTGTTCCAGGTAAATTTAAACCATTTTGGTGGGATGAAAATTCCTTTTGTGACTTCCATCGAACTAAAGGACATAGCCTACAAAATTTCCAACAACTGAAAAAAATCATACAGGACTTTGTCAAGGAAAAAACTATTCATGCTGGTGGACATAAACTGACATCTTCAAACACTGATCACAAGGTATTTTTTGATCCATTACATGACCATGGGAAAGGGAAGACCCCTACTTTGGGTAACAAGACCAATACTTCTGCCAATTATTCTAATGTCAAGCATGATTATAGTGGTCCCATCATAAATCATATCCAAGCTGCCTCTGACCATGTCAATACCAAATGTTACTATAAATAAAACTCCCGAGTGTGCTATCAACACTTGTCAAACCAAGATGACCATCCAAGGTCCAAAATTACAGAAACAACCACAGAATTCCAAGTCATAGTATAACTTACTCGATCTGTTGGGGAAGACCCCAACCCAAATCTCTATCTTGGAATTGTTGTGTATCTCCCTTGAACATCAATCCATTTTAGACAAGGCTTTACAAATAACCATTGTCCCTAATGATCTTGATGTCAATTATTTCCAAGAAATGGTAGGCTACCTAACCAATAATCATCATGCCACCTTCTCCGAACAATACTATGCAACTGAGAAGTAAAATCATAATGACCCATTACACTTTGAAGTCCTTGTTCACAAAACCGAAGTTAGACGAGTCTTGGTAGATAGAGGAGTAGGATTGAATCTTTGCACTTTAAAATTAGTTAAGGTATTAGGTTTCTTAGAAGCATGTGTGGACACCACCAAAATAATTTTCCTTAAGTATCATGATGATGAAGAACAAAAATTAAAGGGGGTTGTAACACTTCCTATCAAAATTGGTCCTACAGGTATGGATACAAAATTCCAAGTCTTGGATCTGAACCTCCCATACAACCTTCTGCTAGGCAGACCATGTATTCATGTCATGAAGGAAATCCCTTCCACATATCATCAATGTCTAAAATTCCCTTACAATGTCACTGAGATTACAATAGATGGTTACCTAGATCCTTTCCAATATTATACTAATCTACAAGAGATACCCCAATGCCAAGTTATGATAAACCAAGAAGTTTCATCATCCAATTCATCTCATTATGTTGATCCATCCACTATTACCAAAGCATCCACTTATCCATCTCTACCTTCCACTCCTAAGGTCAAGATCCCAGACAATGGTTGTGGAGAATATCACATGAAGACATCTTATTGTGTTAGCCATCTAGTTCCTCCTAAATCATACAGTTTACTTACAGTAGATAGGAGACAATTAGTGGTCACCATACACATCCCTCCCACAACAACTTTCACAAAACAGGGGGAATTGAGTAAAGAAGCCATCAATGAGGATGATGTGACCTCTTGGATATGCAAAGAAGATACTGAACCACCTCCTCCACTTGCTCAAATACCTAAAGATCAATATGGAAAAGGTTTTACCATAATGTAGAGCAAGGGATACAATGGACATAGTGGCTTAGGTTTACATCAGGATAGGAGGATTGAACCTATCATTGTTTGAAATAATAAGTGGGTCTTAGGGTTTTGCTTCAATGCTAATTTCAGACAGTATCTGAAAATTACATCACCTTTACTTGAGGAAGTAAGTGCTTATGAAGATATTGAGACATCCGATGAACCATTTGACCAACCCTACTGTGATTCCCTCAACTCTAACAAATATGAGTGGGATTCCCTATCCTCCACCTCTATCATGGACCTTGATAAACTATTTGGAGAACTTGATCAAATGTTGAAATCTTTACCAAATCCATTGAATTCCTGTCCACCAAAAACTGACAAAAGAGGAATGGTTTAAACATTACTATTGGGAATCTCTTGATCCTACCTCTTTGGAACTTGACAAATCCACTTCAGATAACCACACCTTGGCATTAGGCCCACCTCAAAACCCACCTAGATCCAAGCAAAATAGCAAAGAGGATTTGGTAAGAAAATTTTGTGACTATATGAACAACTCAGCTTTTACCTTGACCCCTTTGAACTTTGACACCTTCGATGATGACATGCCCTTAGTATACCCCAAGCTCATCAATTAGGACCAACAAGACACACCTGTCTTAGACATTTTTTAGAATGATGAAGCAATAGATGAGTTCTTGGGACTACGAGTAGGCATACCTAGTGGTGATCATAAGGTTGGGTTTACCATAGACTTGGATAACAAGGCATATTTTTAGGAATCTATTCAACCCTCTAGTTGCAAAAATAGGAAAAAAAATTGACAAAGAAAAATGATGAGTCCCTAGGTGAAAACCGAAAAGAACCTTTGGACAATGAAAAATCAAAAATTAAGGATGCATATGAAGGAAAAAACCTCTCTGAGGTACCTAAGGATGGAGGTTTTAACATTCTCCCTATTGCTCAGGAAAATTCACCCTTTCTAGTGGAAGAATCTGTGGAAATCAACATAGGGACTGAAGAGAATCCCCGACTGGTATATGTTACAACATCGTTGACAAAAATAGAGTAGACAAAGTTCTACAACTTCTTCTAATCTTGTACCAGTCACAAAACCAAAAAGGGGTATCTACATCTATACAAATTTTAGAGATATCAATAAGGCTTTCCCTAAATATGACTTCCCTCTGCCAAACATTGAAATGATAATGGACATGATAATAGGATATGAGATGTTATCCCTTATGGATGGATGTTTTAGGGTATCATCAGATCAAAATTGCAACTGAAGACCAACCTAAGATAACTTTCGCCTATCCATGGGGAACTTATTGTTGGAGTGTTATGCCCTTTGGACTCAAAATGCTGGAGCAACCTATCAATGAACAATGACAACTATTTTTCATGACCTCATACACACTCTCATGGAGGAATATGTCGATGATTTGATAGCTGAATCATTGACAAGAGTTGAGAATTTACAGGTTTTAGACAAGATTTTTTAAAGGCTAGAAGACTATAAAGTGAGGCTAAATCTGAAGAAATGTGTGTTTGGTGTGAAATCAGGAGAGCTTCAGGGATATATCATTTCTAGACGAGGCATTGGAGTGGATCCAACCAAAGTGAAAGCAATAATAGAAATGCCTCCACTATCCAATCTCAAGCAGCTAAGGACACTACAAGGGAGACAACAATCCATTAGAAGATTCATAGTGCAGTTAGCAGATAAGACACATCCCTTTCAAAATTTACTCAGAAAAGGGTTACCCTTTGTATGGACAGGTAAATGCTAGGAAGCTTTTCAACTGATTAAGGATTACCTACTCCCACCACTAGTTTTAGTGCCACCTATTGAGGGATGACCATTGATTCTTTACATATCAACTACCACCTCAACACTAGGAGCATTGCTTACACAAAACACCAATGAGGGTCATGAAAGGGTAGTATACTATATTAGTCACACTTTGGTAGGTTATGAGATAAATTATAGTACCATTGAATGTGCCTATCTTGCAGTAGTTTTTTCTTCTCAAAAACTAAGGCACTGTATGCTAAACCATCAAACAATGTTGGTTGCAAAGATAGATCCTCTAAAATATCTCCTAAGAAAAGCAGCATTGACATGAGGACTAGCCAAATGGGTAATGGTACTTAGCGAATATGATATTCGGTATGTAGAGAGAAAAGCTATAAATGGACAAGTCATTATTGATTAGTTGGCCAATGCACCGATACAAGTAGATCACCCTTTATTTGTGGATTTTATAGTTGATTTTGTATTCACCATTGACATAGGAATGACATGGAAATTATATTTTGATGGGTTCCACACAAATCATGGCTTAGGGGCTGGTATATTATTTATTACACCATAGGGTGATTCTATTCCCAAGTCATTCAAGATTTCCTTTCCATGTACTAATAACATAGTAGAATATGAGGCTCTTGTGATAAGATTACGCATGGCAGTCAAATGGAAAATCAAGAACCTATAGGTTTATGGTGATTCTCAACTGGAAATCTGATAGGTAAATGATGACTATGAGACTAAGGATGAAAAGATTTCTCCCTACAAACACATGGTAGATATTTTCAAAGAATACTTTGACAAGGTTGACTTTCATCAAATACCTCATGTTTTAAACAGGGCAGCATACACCATGGCTACTATTGCTTCACTCTTGGACATACCTAGCAACGTGCCTAAATTTGAGTTTTTGATAGAATAGATTTTGGTCCCTGCCTATGACATCCCAGATTTGGAGATGGTGTGTGAGATTGTTTGTCCCAATTCACCATTGGTATAAAGACATCTATGAATACCTCCATGCCAAGATCATACGTACAGACCTTTCCAATAACCAACATAGGACATTTCTTCACAAATCATCCAAGTACACCATCATCAGAGACACCCTTTATAGATGTTCCTTAGACAATACCCTATTGAGATGTATTGATACTGAAGAAGCACAAGAAATCTTGCATGGGGTACATGAGGGTATATGTGCATCCCATTCTAGTGGTCCTACCTTAGCTAAGTATATTATGAGATTGGGTTACTATTGGCCTACCATGGAAAAGGACTCATATATCTTTGTCAAGAAATGCCATCAATGCCAGGTAGGAGCTTCGTCTGATAACAACACCATGGCCCTTTTCCCAATGGGGTCTCGATATAATAGGAAAGATACATCCCACATTATCTAATGGCCATAAGTTCATTATTACTGCCACTGAGTATTTTACTGAGTGGATTGAGGCTATTCCCATGACTTACATTACTAGCACACATATTTCCAAGTTTATTTTGAACTATATCATCTCTCAATATGGTGTTTATTAATCCATAATCATAGATAATGGTCATCCATTCAAGAACCAAGAAGTCTATCATCTTTGTGAAGAGTTCCATATCCAACACCATTTTTCCACCCCATATTACCCACAAGGTAACGACCAAGCTAAGGCATCTAATAAAACTATCATCAGAATCCTCAAAAAGACTGTCAATGATGTTGGTTGTGATTGAAATTTACAACTTAATCTAGCCTTATGGGTTTATTGCACAAGCATCTTTACTCCCACTAGCGCTACTCTATATTCCTTAGTATTTAGTTTTGAGGCCATTTTTCCTATTGAGGTCGAGATTCCTTCCCTAAGGGTATCCTTGAAAGGGCATATTGATGATGAAGAATATCGAGTTTCAAGACTACATGAATTAGAATTTCTAGATGAATAGAGACAAAAGGCATTAGATCATCTCCAAGGATATCAAAATCGTCTTTGTTGTAGCTACAACATGAAAGTATTGAATAGAAATTTTGACATTGGTGACCTGGTCTTAATGGAGAATCCCAAGAATCTAGCTGAAAGAGAAAAACCAAGAAAGTTTGAACCAAACTGGTTAGGACCCTACATTGCCATAGAAGCTTTTGGATCAGGAGCATATCAACTCTCTACTCCTGAAGGAGAACCATTGTTATCACCTATAAATATTCTTTATCTAAAGAGGTTCTACGCATAGCTTCTGAGAAGCCTTGTCATAACTATCAAAAATACAAAAAAATCAAGAAAAAAAATTTGTTACCTAGGTGAAAACCAGGAAAATAGGCATCTTGGTAACATTAATAAAACTGAAAAATCAAGAAAATAGTAAAGATAAATAGGTTGTCCAATAGTGAAAACCACTTCAGTGGTGATTTGGATAAGTACCATGGTGAAAACCTAGAAAATAGGCGCCAAGTGTAGTCAACTCTACTCCTTTGTCTACTATCATTCTAATTTGACTTGCTTGTACATACCACCTATCTTTCTTATCCACATCTTTGTACATATCATATCTTTCCCATCAATCGCTTGTACATACCATTCATAATAAATGGTTTTCTTTTCCATAACTTGGAACAATTGACATCGAGTGCACTTCATATCCCTCATCCCATCCTTTTCATAATCAATTGGTCTTATTCCTGAAAAACATTAGAAAACTTCAAAAAGACAAAAAAATCAAAACATGTCAAAAATCCAAAAAAAAAGAGTCAAAGTTAGTCGTACTTGTTTGTCTTTGTCATTGTTGAACTACATTGCCTCTAAGACTGGACGTAGGCAAGGCCTTCTACTGATGTGCCCTCAAGGCATTAGGTCAGTCCTTTTAGGTTTTTTTGTATAAAATCATGATTCAATCCATTTGTCTATATGACAAGTTCATTGGTCATGTCGAACTACGAGGTCTGTTCATGTATAACATAGGAAAGGCCATCAATTGATGAGCCCCCGAGGCTACACTAGGCCAATGCATTAGGGTTTGTCACATTCACTATCACACATGTCTTATATTTGTAAATAACTCATATCTTTTTCAGTTATTCTTATAGGTCAAAGTCTAGTCGAACTACGAGGTCTCTGCGTGTATAACGTAGGAAAGGCCATCAATTGATGAGCCCCCAAGGCCACACTAGGTCAATACTTTAGGGTTCGTCATCACACACAATCAATTGTTAGCACATCACATCATCATGCATCAACAAGATGAACAAGTCAACAATGTCATCGAGTCAAATCAAACAAATTTCCAAAGCAAAAATAAAAACAAATCAACTTATGTCTGCTATAGGATGTGTCCTTCCTAATAGAAAACATCATTAAAAAAACAATTAACCTATGTCTTATACAAGATGAGTCCTTGGACTGAATACAAACACTATCAAATAATGAACCTGGCCTTACACAGGTTATCACATCAACAACATCAAACTCAACGTGTTATACGATACGTGTCTTTTTGAAACCAAGCTTTTGTCATGCCTTATACAAATAGTCATAAACTCTAAACTAGACTCAACATCTTATACGGTATGTGTCCCTCCTAAAACTAGGTCTTATCAATCAAGAAAACAGATCGAGTTTTGGAAAATATTTTATTAGCTTTTCACTTTGTGGCTTTTTTATCATATCATTTCATTTGGCTTTAATTTGGAATCCTATTACTTGCTCTCTCAAGGATGTCCCATGAAGGACTTAGAGAAGCAACGATGTATCAAAATTCTATTTTTTTTACTGTTGTTTGTTGATTGTCCTTTAACTTTGATTGTTGAGTCATGTTACTAGTTTACTCAAGGATATCCCATGAAGGATTTAGAGGAGCGGTGATGTCTCATGACTCGTCTTTTATTTTTTTGTTGTCTTTCGTTTGTCTTGAAAAAAAGACTGGGGCAACTGTTCCCTTAGAATGAGTTAGGAAAATCCTTGTCTGTGACTGTCTATTTTTTAGCAGGTGGATGACCTTGTACACCTTGATCTATCTCATATCATGGTGTTTTTCTCAATTTTTATTAGTTATCGCCTAATGATGATTTAGTGAAAATCCTATTGTGATTCAGAAAAACATTGAAGATTGCTAATACTAACATCCATTGTATTTTATTATTTATTTCTTTTCACACTAACATTTCTTCTTTCTTGCATTATGACGAAATCCTATGACACACAAAAATATAAAGCATAATGCATATGCATTCATGTTAGAAACATCATGTAAATATCATACATTGTAAATCATACATATATCTTGCATTTCAAAAACACAAAAAATATAGGCATCTATCATATCTAGGAAACCATGGTATAATAGGCATTCATCATCATAGATTACATAACAAAAGCATTGCATGTACATAATAGTTGTGCATATATGTATCACATTACATACACCATCATCAAACATATAGCATCACATGTAGATAGCATTGTAAATAGATATATCATATTACATCTCATAATCATGAAAATTGAATCCATATGTAACATCCATTGATATCATAGAAATAAATGCATACATTATCATATAGAATCAAAATCACATCATGAGTTGCATAAAAACACCATAATGTAGATATGATCATCCATAACATATGCATATAATATAGACAATAACATATCATATAGAACACATGCATAAATAAAAGACTTCATAATCATAAATAGAACTGCACATCATAGGAATCACCACCAAAATCATATATATATATATATATATCACTCAAAAAGTGTCACATCACAATGTCATAATGTATCAATAAAAATGAAGCCCACGGGGTCTATGATCAAAATATAGTGTCTAATGAATACATATCAGAATATGTCTCTATCTAGAACTCCCATTACTCCCATGTGGAGAATGTGGAGGTTATTGACAATGAGATCTTGATGACCGATGTGTGGAAGGAGGCCTGTCATATGGCCTAGTCTTGTGAGGTCCCACGACCCCCTCTATACTCTGGGTCCTACTCTAAGTCCTACTTTGTGACCTACTATTGTGTGCCTAAGAGTAATAAGGATCCCATCTCTCAGGAGAAACTTCTCACTCATATAGATCCCTATGATAGGTAGCTCTCGCACCTGCTCTGACCAACTCTAGTGCGAAACCTATAGCTAGCCCACTGCAAAGAGTTGTAAACTTGGTAAATCTCTACTCGATTTCCTGTCTCTGAGCTATAGCCTGATCCCTATCCATTTATGCCCTATCTCTCTCCATCTACAACGAGTCCCACTATGCCATCAAAGCCCCCTTCCTCTCCTCCAAAGAGTCTACTCAGGCCCGTAGACCTATTACCTCATGATCAACAAGACCTGTATCCTCCTGTCATGTCCTCTCTCTCCCATCATCATCCCAATCCTCTAGAATCCTGCCTCAAAGCTCGCACTCCTGATCATCCATCTCCTCGTCCTCCTCATCATCATCTAGATATCCAGTGAGCATACCAAGGCATCTATCTCCGCCTCCTCCCTAACCGCCTCCTCCTCTGCATGCTCCTCAACAATGTCTTCCTCTGTTGCATGCTCCTCTCCACCAGCCCCAACATAAACATCCTCCTCTCCCCCGCCAATCTAAAGCATGGGAACATCCATTCCCTCTCCCTCCTCTCAGATGGGTGACAAATGTGGGCCTCATCCTCTTTGACCACATCAACACCTACCACCACCCCTCCGACCTCCTCCTCTGCCATCTTCACCATCACCTCTCCCACCTTTACCACCATGACCTCTACCTCTACCACACATGCCATAAGGTCATGTCCCATGCCTCTCTATAGGTGCATCCTGATTTGGATTAGTAAATAGAACTAGCCTGTGACTAGCCCACTATGCATCATATGCATCTCTCATCCATGGATCTATAGTTCCACCTCTCCATCCCCACTACATAGGATGTAGTGCATCAATGTCGGCCTCAGCTATCACAACTGGTATCTATGGTCCCCATAGAGTAACCTCCCTTGAAGATCGTGCATACTCTGCTCAGCCTCGAGGCTCATCTTGAACCTCGCCAAACTATCTCAGGACCTAATTTGGAAAATGCCTCTCAATGATATGAACATGGTAAATTGTCCTACCAATCAAGTATTGCATCTATCTTCATAAGGGTAGCTGTCCATCTTCATCCGACCATCATGCGCAATCTATGTAAGGTCTCCAAATAAACTGCACCATCATGTCAATAACATGTTTGTAATAACTAGTATCTCCTGTATGTGACTGGGTGTTTTCACCCACATAACGGAAGGCATAAGGAGCTCCCTACTGTAACTTGGCTGTAATAGATAGACAAAACATAACAATGTGTTCCCATGCCCATACCATCAACAGTGTGGTATCATAGATCATCGATTGTGCCTCTCTGTATGCTATATCATGCAAATGAGAATATAAGATGGTGAGCAAACATATACCCCATGCATATACTATCTGTCTCTCTAACATACCCACTAGCATCTCCCCCCATCCCACAAGAAATCCATGACCTCGGCGGTAAGGAAGAACAACCACCCTAATCAATGTACATGCCAAACAATCTATCTTATCATATCTACCAGCTAGGACATGTCATCTAATCTCATAATGATCTATACCTAACTATCTAATATCATCATGGGTGTAGTATCTACACATCTCACTGAAACCCCTCTATGTATCATGCATAACTTGGGAACCCCTAATTGGAAACCTCAAAATCCTATATACATCCTCTAAATTCACAGTGGCCTCACCTTTAGGCAGATGAAAAGAAGATGTTTCAGAGTGCCACTACTCGTAGAGAGCAATCAACAAACCTTGGTTTTCCCAAATAGCGGGCATATATGTGACATGATGTAGACCCAGGTGCCAGAGGATCCATCTCTACGCACTCCACAGCTGATCCCAAAAGTCAAAAGTCAATGGTCTAGACTCCCTCGTATAAATCGGATCCAACACAACCTCCAATGGCATAATGCATACCTCATGTCAGAAAACAAACAACCTCTTACATTCCAAAATTTCAAAAAAAAAATTGCCAACCAAATCAATTGCAAAAACTCAATTGCATCATTCCAATTTGCAAATGTGTAGGAAAACATCAAATGCATCATTATCCTATTCACATGTGTTTCAAAAATGCAAATGCATACAATCATAAACCATACCCAATCAAATGACCATTCAAACATGCAAATGTGTACTAAAATCACAAATGCATTTTAGAAATCTATATGTGCTAATTCCTATAACAAATGTGTTGTAGGTATACATATGTGGTGCAATAAAATTTGAAAATGTGATCATTTAATAAAATACCTATGCTAGCCTAAGATGTAATTCTACAAATGTGGCTTTTCGCAGACAGATGCATTGATTCTGTATTCATTTGCATTAAATTAGAATGTGATGCATGCAAAAAAATTTGAATTAAATGCCTAAAAATGCATGAAACAAAAAATTTCAAATGTTGGTTTTCGACTACGTACTAGGGATCCAACGTCAGCAGGCTGTTTGAATGTCTGAATCTGATATCTATGGTGAGAAGTGTGGGGAACGGGTAACATTTTTGCTAGAACTCCATAGCAAAAAATCACAATTTCTAAACTTGGGAGCTGAAAATGAAATGGGTTTCCACCCAAATTGTAGTTATACCTAGGGTTTTTGGTGGCATTTTTCAAACCTTCTATACTAGATGCACTATTTTCCACATTCTGATGACCATTTGACCTATTAAACTCTGCCAAAACTCATTTCTATCAACACCATCAAACTTCTGGCTAGCAAATTAACTAATTGGGATTATTTCCATTTTTTTTGGAATTTTTCAAAACTTTGTCAATTTTCCCGAGGGGGCATACTGGGGCACAATTGGGGCATGTTTCTGATCAATTTCCTTTGACACAATGCCGAAATGACATTGTATCAAAGAAGGGAAAAATGAAGAGATTGAAATTTGGTCTAAGCCTGCAACTTCAATTTCTTCATAATTCATATTTTCATGGTCATGATTAAATAATGTTAATTATTTAATTACTTTCTAAAGTCCTTTCTCATCTATTAATTAAATAAATTTTAATTATTTAATTAATTCATTTTAACATTTATTCCTCTATTAATTAAATAAACTTTATTATTTAATTAATTCATATTATCTTTATTCAAATCCTGACTAATTAAATAAATGTTCTTTATTTAATTACATCACTAATTAACTATATCCTCTTTTGTTAAATTAAATAAATTTTTATTTAATTTATCCTAATCATATTTCCGACTATAATTAAATAAATACTTTAATACTTTAATTATTCATTAATCTTTTCTTCAGTCAATTAAATAAATCTTAATCTATTTAATTTAATCTTTAAATGTTGAATGTTGGATTAAATAATCATTTAATTCATAAAAGCTTATTTTGGACATATTCTTCTATATTTGGATAATTACTTAAGCTATCTAATTATTCATTTTCAATTGACTCAAGATCTATTTAAACCAGTCATTAATCTCCAGATTTAATGTCTTATTGTCTTTATTAAAGAGACTTCCTAATTTAATTAGTTAGTTATCTAGTTTTAATTCTTATGCATGTAGACATTTATTAATTAAATAAGCTTTAATTAATTAATTAATTCATTTGTGCATTCGAATAGATCATTTCCTTTATTCTATCTTTATCCTTTTCATGCAATTATTATTCTTCTAATTTTTGAATACTTTCAACCAAAGATTAAATCATTATTTAATCTTGATATCTATTTTTAGGTTTTATCACTCATGTCACTACTAACACTTATCTCAATACATGCCAAATATTTTAATCTAAGTCGTCTGTCTATCTTTCGATCTAGGCCTGTCATTTGAACAATCAATTTTCTATAAATTGATTTGACTTTCATCATTGTCTCTCCCGAAATCTGATGACTTTTGGAGCACTTGTTTTATAATGTTCAATACTTCGCTATTATCACATCTACTGAGGCTATAGTTGCACACATACTAAAAATATGAGGGAAAGAATACTATCATGGTGAAATGGATAAGGACAACAAAGGTTATTCATGGAACTATATTGATGCTTGGTGAGATCTTTTCATTTATGATTTCCTTTGTGCTTTGTTGTTTAGCTTTGGTTTACATTAGAGTTTATCACTTTTTAGTTGCTTTAACCTTTCCTATTTTCATGATGTTACAACAATATGTTTCCTTGGATATTGGCACTAGAGAAAAAAATTGGTGTCAATGACCTTTTTAATTGCCTCCTCCTTGGTGGATGAGTTTATGTTAAACAGGAAGTGGAGTTGCACTAAGTAGCTAACCTCCACACATGGGCATGAGATTCCAAGAACCTACATTTTCAAATGCCTTCAAAACCAAGGTGTTGTCATTTAAAGAACTCATGAGGCATATTAAAGGTAGTTTGGGATTTTTCATTGAGATTTCATTTTATTTGGAGATCTCACAAAATCTCAAAGCATAGTACTTACTATATTAGTCTTGCATTGAGAACTAGCTTATGTAGTGACCATTGAAACATTGGGAATGACTAGTAGAGAGTACTTGTGAAGAGTAGTAGATGAAGGAAAAAAAAAACCATATTAAAGGCTACAACCCATGAGCTAAGCCTTGTGAATTTCAACTTTCCTTGTCACATTGAGATGTCTTCCCAATTATGGGAGCCACCATAAATAACCTCCCCATCATCCAGTTCCAATGTAGGAGCATCACATAGATTCATAATACATCTTACCACAACAACTAGTTTTCCCTTACAAAATAGAATAAAGTTAGAATGGGAAGTATATGACAACATACCTAGGTGATGACCCCCCATGATGCTATGATTCAGAAGAACCCTCCACTAGAAGATAACCTCGACAAGCAACCTGGACCTACACCTATTGGAGGAGAAATGTGGAATATTTCAATATCTTGTGGAGCCTTCATGGCTCATCCAATGATGGATATAGGACAAGAAATATCTCAATTAAATTTTTGCACCCATCCGCAACTGCGTTTGATGCCTCTTAAATTCCTTGGGGCTGACATACATGTTTCATGGGATATCAAACTTTGGATCTAATTAAGGCTAATGCAAATCATTCTTAATGCTTGGAGCTAGTATTGAATCACTCTTTGAATTTAGTAGAAGGCAACTAAGTAGGGATATGGAGTTAGAAGTTATCACCTTAGATACTAAAGTTAGTTTTGCATATAGTAGTAGTTAAGTTTGTAGCAGCTTATGAGCCAACAAGTGTTGCCCATAGATCCTATTGTAATCTACATTTGAGAAAGCCTATGGGCATGTATGTTTGTATTTTCGACCAATAAAGTTGCATGTTACTTTTAGTTATTTGTGTTGTGTTGGGTTCTACTACAAGGTTGTATAGTCCATTTTAGACCCTCCATCCTTGACTGCATCAAATGGAATTAGATCAAGATTTGAATCCTTTGGGAGCATGTATTCTAGAAAACTCTTGTTGGGATAGATTGTTGACTTAAGGAAGACTGCAATTGTTGTTAGCAAAGCATCGAGTTGTGAGGTAGTTTCAACCCCATAGCCAGACCACAGACCTAAGGTAGTCACACTTGATCTAAAGTGAGAATGTCACCAAGGAGGATTCCTGTGATGTCCATTTTTTTTTGAAATATGGAGGACATGCAAGGCGAGATGAGGGAAATGAAGAATCGGTTGGTTGCTATTGAGGAAGATAGGTGAAAGGGTTTAAACCATAGTCTAAAAGAAGAGAGTGGTGAGGAGGAGTTGAATCCAAAGTAGAATGAGAAGAGTAGAGAAGAGGAGGGTTCAAACAAAATCAAGACGATAAAATCCATTACCAAGATCTGTAAGTGACCAAGAATAGAGATCCCTATTTATGTCGATAGCCTAAATCTAGAGGAGTTGATTGACTAGATAAATGAGATGGAAGAATAATTTGAATATGAATAAGTTGAATACTTGGAAAGATTCAGGTTTGTCAAAAATAAATTAAAGAGGAATGTTTCCATTTGGTGGAAAGAAGTTCAACTAGAGAGAAACCAAAGGGGAAGGGAGAGTATCAATGAATGGGAAAGGATGGTTGTGAAACTAAAGAACCAATTTATACTTATAGATTATGAGCTGGAGATACTGAAGAAACTTCAAAAGTTAAGGTAGAGGGAGAATATAGTCATAAAATACACTAAAGAGTTCCATAAAATAATCATATGAACTAGTCATAGTGAAGCCGAAAGGGATAATGCATCATAGTATATCAACAGTCGCAGAATGAATATACAGGAGGAATTAAGCCTAGTATATATGAAAACCATGGAAGAAGCCTACCAATTTACACTTAAGGTGGAAGATAAATTGGTTAGGAGGGCTGAGAAAGGACCAAAGAGTGGGAGCCAAAAGTTTATGGGAGAATGGGCATGACATAATGAAAGGATACCATTTGTGGAGTGAGATAGAGAAAGAAGCCCTTACTGCAAAGAGAAGTGAAGGAGTAGAGAGAATTCCCATTGCAATTGAAGGGAAAGTTGTGACTTCCAATGCAATGAGGGATATTGAAAGATAGAGGGAGAATTCAATAGAGGATCATTCTGGGGAACCTATTTCAAGTGTGGAGAGGTAGGACATTGTGCCTTTGAGTACTATTAGGGAAGTGCAAGAAAGCAAGGGGAGTATAAAGATAGATCAAGTTTTGTAGAGGAAGAATCAGATCTAGATCATCCAAAACCATGGAACATTTAAAAAAGGGAGATTCATTGGTCTTGAGAAGGGCCCTACTATAGGTTGAAATTGAGGGGAAACCAACATAGAGGAAGAGTTTGTTTCATACAAGGTGCAGGTCAGGAGGAAAGTGTTGCAATGTCCTTGTTGATAGTGGTAGCACCAACAACCTAGTCTTGGAAGAGATTGTTCAAAAGCCTAACCTGAAGAGGATGAAACACCCAAACCCATATCAAATAGCTTGGATTCAAGATGATCACAAAATATTGATAAGTGAATAATGCCTTGTCAAATTCAACATCAGATCATATAAGGATGACGTGTTGTGTGACATAATGTTGATGGATGCTTGCCATTTTTTGTTGGGAAGACCTTGGTAGTGTAATGGGAGGGCCATACATGATGGAAAAAATAACACCTACATAGTGACCAGGAATGGGAAGAAGCATTATTTGATTCACCTTGAGGAAGAACCAAAGAGTGAGGTATGTGATAATGCTAAGATTTTTTTGGTGGATGGGAGGAAGTTTTTGGAGGGATTGGGACATGAGAATACATTTTTTTCCCTAATTATGAAGAAGTGTGTCAGTGAAGAAACTCAAAGAATAACCAAGAAAGGAGGAGAAGTACTATAGAAATAGGTCTCAGTATTACTGCACGAGTATTAGGACATTGCATCAAAAAATGTTCTAGAAGAACTCCCATCAATTCGAAGCATCAACAACTACATAGAACTCATACCTAGAGTGAGTTCCAAACAAAGTAGCACACAAATGACACTAGAAAAGTCTGTGAAATTGAGCAGGTAGGTGTAGGATTTGCTGAAGAAAAAAAATTAATTAGAGAAAGTTTGAGCCCTTGTGCGGTACTTGTTGTCTTGGCACCAAAAAAAGATGGAGAATATAAGTTGTGTACAAATTATAGAGCCATCAACAAGATCACTACTCGTACTGGTTTCCTTTTCCAAGGATGGATGACATCATGGACTACCTCAGTGGAGAAAGGTACTTCACCAAGATTGATCTCAAGATTGGATACCATTTGATCAAAATTCTGGAGGGTGATGAGTGGAAGATTGCATTCAAGACCAACGAAGGATTGTATGAGTGGCTAGTCATGCACTTTAGACTAACTAATATTCCAAACACATTCTTGTGGTTGTTGAATGAGGCATTGAAAGAGTTCCTAGTTAAGTTCCTCATTGTTTACCTAGATGATATTATGAGTTTTAGCAAAACAAAGGAAGAACATCTATGACATATCGATAATTTTTTCCAGTGATTAAGAGAAGAGAAGTTACTAAACAATATCAAGAAGCAGTTTCATGAAGACCGAGCTAGTTTATTTAGGGTTTTTCATATCTATGGAAGGATTGAAGATGGACTCGAAGAAGGTAAGAGAGATTACAAAGTGGCCAAAACCAATAGATAGTAGGGACGCAAGATCTTTCCATGTATAGAAATTTATTATTGAAAGTTCATCAAAAACTTTAGTACCATTTGCACACCAATGATTAACACCATGATCAGAAGCCAAAGGAGTTTAATTGGACATCCACATCATAGAAAATTTTTGAGTTGTTGAAGCAGAAGTTGATGGATTAGTTGGTACTAGCCTTGCAAAATTTCAATAGTCTTTCAAATATATTGTAATTCCAATAGTACAACTATTAGGGCAATCCTAAGTCAGGAAGGGAGGCCAATTGCATATTTCAATGAGAATTTGAATGGTGCTCAAAAAAGATATTCAATGTTTCACCAAGAGTTCTAGCCATAATACAAGCTCTAAAGAAGTGGAGACACTACCTATTGCTGAAGTAATTTGTGCTATACATTGACCACAAAGCTCTCCAATACATAAATAATCAAGGAAACTTGAATCAAAGACATATGTGGTGGGTGGAATTCATGAAAATCTATACATTTGTCCTAAAACACTGAAGTGGAAAGTAAAACAAGGTTGCAGATGCATTGAGCAAAAGGAAAAATACATTAACACAGATGAGGGTGGTGGTGATGGGATTTGATGAGCTTAAACACTTGTATGAAACTGATCCTAGCTTTGCAAAATCCTAGAAGGAAAAAATAGTTGGTAGCCATTGAAAAGAAAGTGGTTGGCCTATTTGATTCAAGATGGTATGTTGTTCAAAGGGAACCAATTATGCATTCTTAGGAGTTCAATGTGGGAGAATTTGATAAAGGAAAACTATTTTAGAGGATTAGCAAGATATTTTGGAATTGACAAGACTATAGCTTTTGTAAGTGAGAATTACTTTTGGACTCAGATCTTCAAAGATGTTTAGATGTTTGTTCAAGAATGTAGGACTTTCCAAGTAGCCAAGGAGACTATTCAGAATATCAGTTTGTACCAACCCCTTGCATTCTTTGAAAGACCTCAAGAGGACATCAACATGGAATTTGTGCTTGGACTGCCAAGGACTTAGAGGGGAAACAACTCCATATTTGTGGCAGTGGACCAATTCTCTAAGATGACATACTTTGTTGCTTGTAAGAAGATCCATGATGCAGTACACATTGCCAACCTTTTCTTTTGAGAAGTGGTGAGACTACATGGAATACCATGGAGCATTATTTTAGATTGAGACACTAAGTTTATCAGATATTTTTGGAGAACACTATGGAATAAGATGAAGATATACCTAAAGTTTAGTCCCACATTCCACCCCTAGATGGATGAAAAAATGGAGGTGTGAAAAAAAAGTTTTGGGAACCTACTTAGATGTTTGGTAGGAGACAAGCCTAGGAATGGGGATTTAATCTTACTGCAATCAAAGTTTACATACAATGAATCAATAAACTAGAGTATAGGGAAGACAAAATTTGAGATTGTTATTGAATTACATCCTAGGGTAGCTGTGGAACTCAAAGACCTCAAATCAAAGCATAATAAGAGTACATAGGTAGAGAAATTTGTAGACCACATGGAGGTTGTGCACCAGCAAGTTCAACAACATTGAGAGACCATGAGTGGAAAATGCAATGTTCCAGAAGATGCCAAAAGATGCCATAAAGTGTTCATTGTTGGTGATGAAGTCATAGTGTATCTCGAAAAGGAGATTTTTTCAGTAGGAACATACAACAAGTTGATGATGAAGAAGTTCAGACCATGTAAGATCCTTTGATGTTTTGATCTCGGTAATGCTTATAAGGTGGAGCTACCAGAAGGGGTTGGAATTTCACTAATCCTCAACATTGTATACCTCTATCCATTCCACAAGACATAGTCAAAGGGTGAACATAGAAGCCCCTCACCAAGACTAGCTACGACAAAAACAACTAAAGTAGATAGAGTGGATTCTAGATAGCAAGACTAGGTGCAACACCTAGAATAAGGAACATAGGGACTACTTGGCCAAATGGAAAGCCATGATAGAAGAGGATGCAAAATGGATCTCAAAAGATAAATTGGAATGACTTGGATCATTTCTAAAGTTAGCAATGTGTGAGGCACACTTTTCAAATAAACCCAAGAGTATGATGCAAGAGAATCCTAGAGATTCATACTACATCTAACTGTAAAGACTAGGTTCCCTTGCGGATTGGAATGAAGGAAGAATGGGAAGTATACAGAAAGCCACGACACTACGCTCTAGAAGAACCCTCCACTAGAAGATCACCTCGATGAGCAACCTAGACCTATTGGAGGAGACAAGGTGAATCTTACCATATCTTATAGAGCCTTTATGGCTCATCATAGGATGGATATAGGATAGGACCAATCCTAACTAGGTCTACACCCATCCACGCCCACATTTTTTCCTCTTCAATTTCTTAGGATTGACATACAAGTTTCAAGGGACATTGGACTTAGGATCTAATTGAGGCTAGCATAGATCATTTTGAATGTTTGGAGCCAATATTTAATCACTCTTTGAATTCAGTAGAAGACAACTAAGTAGGGATATGGAGTTGGAAGTTAGCTTCTTAGATTTTATTCCGCATATAGTAGTAGTTAGTGCTATGGTGGCCTATTAGCTAGAAAGTATGGCCAATGGAGCATATTATAATATGCATTTGTGAAATACTATAGGCATGTATGTTTATGTTTTCAACCAATAAAGTTGCATGTTACTTTTAGTTATTTGTGTTGTGATGGGTTTTGTTGCAAGGTTGGATAGTCCATTTCGGACTGTACATCCTTGGTTACATCAAGTTCACATGCCTTATTAGTAAGGAAGTCTATCATTCTATTTCCTTTTTGATAGCAATGGGAAATTATGAAGATCCTCATTATGTCCAATAACCCCCAAATTCAGTTTGTGATATTTTGCAACTTCCAATTTAGAATGTTCCTACTCCTAATGACATTTATACATATTTGTGAGTTGTATTTTATATCCACATCTAATAACTATTATTCTTGGAAAAATTCAAGATCTCTTAGGAGTGCTTTGAATTCAACCTCATTATTGGAAATGGATGGTAGTTTCCTTGTAATTGAATTAGATACGTTTACCACTATCATTCTAAATTGCAATTTTAGTAATAGACATGCCAAGATTTCCTTTTGTGGCCTCATCAAAATTCATCTTTAAGCATCCCCTAGGTGGGTGGAGCCACTTCACCAAACCTACTTGGCCTTGTTTCTATTTTTGGTTTTGAAGCATTGTGGGATTTGAAGGGATTTTCAGCATTTCATGATTTACCCATCCCATGAGTTAAATGGTCTAGGCCTTGAAGTCTATTTTTTAGATTTTACTACCTCACATATACTTGCACGTCAATTATTTTAAAGACCAAGGATACTAATTATTATTTATTATTAAAGATTCTATTAATCCTTTCCTTCCAAATCTCCCATATCAAGAATGAGGGGCTTATAACCCATATGCCTTCCCAAATAGATTGCCTTATTTTTTTCCAACCCACAAAAATTTGGTGGATGTCATTCTAGAGAGGACCTAACCAATTAAAGAAATTTTGGAGCCAATGTTGGCCAAAAAAAGTTAGCAAGGGGAAGTTCACTAATAGGTGATCTATAGATTCTTCATTTTATTTACACCTAACACATCTTAAGGGTCCAACAATTCTAGGATTGGGGGATAGAATTTAGACTTTGTGCTTCTCTTGCATATGGATCCTTTCATCGCACATAATTTACCACTTGAGCTCCTAAAAACTACCATCCTTTTCCAAAATTTTGAACCTACTTAAATTTTTTGATATTAATGTTAGATATGGCATAATATATGTAATATATTATGTAATTAAACACATTTATATTATATATATTTATATTGCATATATTTTATAAAAATATATTTTAATATACATATATTATATTATACTATCTAATTTATTAAATATATTATATTATAAATATTACATATTATATATTTTGTATGTTAAATATTTTAAATAAATAAAAATATATTTAAAAAAAAAAAGGAAAGTTCATTGACCCAAGGTCAAAGGGTTGGCCTATGCATAACACAAGCCACCCTTCCCCTAGGTAGCTGGGGGAGTTATGTTTCATAAGGCATAACACTTGCTGAAGGTTTTTGCAAATTGGGTTGCAAGCTAAGTGGACTTAACCTTGGGGAAAACATTGTGGTTAAGAGCGCTTGAGCTAGAGTAGTACTAGGATGGGTGACCTCCCAGAAGGCCCAATGCTTCACCTTTGTGAGAATCACCTAGATTCAATGAGTGCTTAGTGGACCGTTCATTATCATGAGAGATGGGCTCTTGTGAACCACTACTCATGAAGCATGGGTCAATGAGTTTGACTCATAAAACTACATAGTTGAATCATAATAGAAATATCACAATTTGACACACTATAGAAAATATCTCCTACTTGTTATTCCATTTACCATTTTGGAAATAAATCTGGAAAGGAAATAAAAAAGAAACAACTAGCTCAACACTCTTGAATTTTCATCTCAACAATGGAATTAGAGGCATTATTTAAAGAATATTTATTTACTTAGTAAGTTGGTTTCTAGTTAGTTGTCAAGAGTATTAAGAAATAATATTAATTTTAAACTATAAATTATAGTTGTTAATTCCATTATTAAGTAATTCAAATTATTAATCAGAGGATTGAAATTTTTAGATGAATCAAGAATTACAAAATTAGAATGGTTACAAAGGTAGAAGTTGTTGGTTTCCCAAATCAACATATCCACTAAATCCTAGTAGTAAGCCACACTTCATGCTCGGACCTAGTGTAGGATTTGGCCAACTAACAGGAAATGAGATTGAAACACATTTCCCTTGCACTTCAAG
>VDFB02116210.1:55777-70660 GCA_007258455.2 Sequoia sempervirens | reverse complement strand
TTTTTCTACAATAAGTTAAATTTCTCTCATCTGGTTGACCACATTATCTAGGTTTTAAGAAAACTGCTCTAATTGATTTAGTGACCCTACCATTACAGTTGTAGAAGAAGCAAACATGCAAACAACAAAAATATAAATTGCATCACCTTGAAAGAAACCCAAACGGCTCTAGAAAGCACATTGTACCCGACCAGAAACTAAATAGTTTTATTTCTGATGGACTACTTACACTTTATATATTAAATTGGTGAATAGAAATTAAAAGAATGCTACAACTAAAGATCCACAGAATCTACTTTAGAGGTAATGTAACAAATTGTAAAATTAAAAAAGATGCTTAAAGAAGAGTAGAATCCAACAAAACCTTTCAATGCAAGAATTCTACTGTTGGGATTCATTAGAGCTGAATCTGCTGTAATAGGTCTCCTCATCACAGGCACAGGATTATTTGTGTCAATGATCACAACACTGTTCGCAGGAGCAGTTTCCCGTACACAAATGTACTTGTCTGATTCCATAGTAACATGAGTGAATGTAATAAACTGTGGATTTATCCCAAGGCTTGGCAACTGCAAGAATCCAAATGCAGGATAGGAAATCTTAGTAATATTATTATTCTCAACACCTATGTTTCCTTAATTCAAAATTAACTCAGACATCAATATCATGGAGGAATTACAGACATTGAACATCACCTACTATATAGTATTATTTTTACTGTATATTTAGTTTAGAATTGAAAACTTAAGTGACACTTCTACTTAACAGTGAAACTGGGAGTATTGGAATACATGATAAAAATCAGCAAGAAAGGAGATATGGATTGATTGTCTTTTCAATTATATTTTTCCTTAAGGTTTCTAAGTTAAGCCATAATCAAAATTCATTTTTTCACAAACAGAAGGCATCTTCAATTACATTATGATGCATCAGACATCTGCACAGTAAATTTAATGCATAAAAAGTACAAAATAGATCAGACTTAAATCTATAACCTGGTCTGCTATTCCACGCATGAGCATTGTACAAATACATTAGGCTTAAATCTATGACCTGTATAATTATATCCAGTAAGCACTGCACATGAGCATTTACCATTTGTAGATAGAAAGGGAACTCAGGCTGTGGACTGACCCAGTTTTTCCTACATTTGGAGAATTCCCCAGTTGTGTAAAGTCGCATCTAGCAATATGGTACCATTGTGAGAGTATGCAATAGAGGTGGCAAGCCAACTGTCATGTGAGCTAAGGAAGCTTTCATAGTTGTTATAGTAGTAACCTCGACAAATGTAAGAAAACTGATTTGTGCATTTAAGCCCAGAGCTTCTCCAGCTCAATATTAAATACAGCAAAATGTTACTGTTGTGTAATAAGCATGCACTAGAGGTGACAAGCCAACTGTAGCGTGAGCTAAGGGAGCTTCCCTGGTTGTTAGGGTAGTAACCTGGACTAATGCAAGAACCCTGATGTGTGCATTTTAGCCCAGGGCTTCACCAGCTCAAAATCAAATCAAAGATTTTCGCATTGCAGCTACCACCAGATCTGAGCACTAGATCCAGATCCGCAATTAACCTGTTTCGTAATTCTTAATCGAGGACACTTTAACAACAAATCAATATCAAGGTCTGCCAATGACGAAATCGGAGAACGTTCAACTCTTCACAATTTAGTTTCTTCAAAGAATCAATTGCAATAAGATCCGCCAGGCACTACTATTCTAGGTTATACCACGTCCAAGTCCACTTCACCAACATTTTCCCAGATTATTTCGCATAAAGGTGTTATTAACAAATATTTGGCAATAATAATTTACAACAAGCAGACCTACTGCAAGATTGTACCCTGACTTCTCGTAAAGGCAAATCTATACCAGAGGACATGATCCGCTGCAATATCGCTGAATTTATACGGATCCGCAAAAATCCACAAAACAAACATTTTGACTTCGAATAATCATAAGCCCTATTCAAACATGAAAAATAGCGGAAAAAAAAAAATACAAACCCTACTTTACTTAATAACGCCATATATTCACCAAAGAAGCTACAAAAATTGCATCGATAACTCACCGTCAGAGCCTCCTTCATGGTGATCGGCGCGCTAGCTGCAGCCATGACTGCCGAGGCAACTTAAACAACCCTTCCTAGAAATTTATCCAATTACGAAACCCTATTTCTGATCCGTAGAGGCCAATTACAGATTTAAGCAGTGAAAACCATCGATCTGTTCTATAGCCCCTAAAAACCCTCGATACTCCACCAAATCCTGCACTATCAAGCTCAAAAAATCGGAACAATTCGAAGAGCCCAAAGTCGGTATGCGAATTCCAACAAAAACGATGATTTAATGATACAACAGCGCAGCGTTCTCAGATCTTACAACCCTCACCAGGGTTGAGAGTCTTAGGAAATACAGAGCATGAGAGGATGAAAGGATCGGGAACACTTTATGAATAATGGGAATAAAGGCCAAACGCAGATGTAAATTCAACGCAAATGCATTTGAAATGAAATAATAATAATAATAATATTATTTTATAGTCCACGAATACCAGGCAATCTGTTTTTGGGTCTACAGACAGCTTACAGTATATATGGGACTCCTCATACTCCCAAATCTGAGGGAGGCACCCAACTCGTGCTCCACAATATGAGGTGTACATACCTTACCCCCTGCAGGATTTGAACTTGTGACCTCTCTTTCAAGAGTATAAGTTCTTCACCATTAGGCCAACTCAGGCTGTACAATTTGGTTCGAAATTCGAAATGACGCGGGTTCGGAGTCCTAACTCCGCTCACTTGGTTCGGAAAGAAATGATTCTTTTGGGGACCCGAGGTTTGGTTACCGGCTCTAAGGCTTGGATTTTTGGGTCCACTTTGTTTTATCGCAGGACTGGGCGCCGCTGATTTGTTTTCTAGGGTAATGTTTTAATTTTAGTGCCTTTTTATTTTTCTTTTTGAAATTTTGTTTTCTTTTTGTATTTTGGTGCTTCCTTTCTCTTTCACATGGCTTCTCCAATGGGAAGCACATTTTTTGTTTGAAAAGTCGATGCCAAAAAATTTAAATTTAAGGTATGGTTAAGTAGTTGGATACCATTAATTTTAAGGTTAAAAGGGTGAAAATAATATGCACTCTTTTCTAATTGGTTTTGATTTATTTATTTTATATTTTATATGTGATGGTTAGTGCATAATTTTTACATGAAAATGGATAAATAATGATATTGAATTTGATTTTATATAATTTAAGTGTTTAGATTTAATTTAGAGTTTATTTGTTCTTTATTTAAGGTTTGATTTGTAAATATTAAATTTAATGTGGATCAAATTTGGAAAAAACTGACTCTTAATTTTTTTACAAATTTAAGTTAGGGGTCTCAATTGAACCCCTTCCTATTGATCATTACATATCAATTTAAGTATGAAATATTCAAATCACATGTTAGGGTATTGTGTAAAAGAACAAACCTTGGTCCATTTTAATCATCTAGGAGATATCTAACGATCATCTTATGACATCATGATTTAGCATCAAATCATTACTACAATAACATCAATGTTGATAAGAATAAATGAGGAGTGTGCATGCCTTCTTGAAGTGTCTTTGAACTAGTTTGAATCATTGAATTGATTCTGATGGTTTCACAAAGGCAATGAGGAGAGCATATCACCTCTCATTCCTATCACAACAAACTCTATTGATATATTGATACCATCATATTCAAATAACCACAAGAAATAGGATTGTAAAGGGTAACACCATCTAAGTTGAATTTGTATTCAAATTCAAAGATTAAGGATCTAATCTACATGTTCATAGATCATGTTTCAACACAAAGATGATCCAAAGTGAGGTACAACCAATTTAGTAGTCTAACAATGTATATCTAGCTTCTCCTCCTTCACAAAACTTATTAGTGCTTTTCCATCAATCTTAAAGAAATTTACTCAATTTGTATACATAATTCATGATGATTGTACATACCCCTTGTGTGATGGATGGTGATGGTGTAACCCTACCTCTAGCAATAAATATAGGGATGATGCTTTCTACATGGTGTAGTTACACCATTAACAATTCATGATATTATGATGTCACTCTTTCCACATGTCATGATGGACCTATTTCTATATCCTTAGGTTAACTTATTTTTAGAATTCCATCTTATAAGGAGCTTAGGGATAGTGATCTAAACAAGTTATCTTCTTTAACACATGGTGATGGTGTACTTTATGACGATAGTTTTTTGGCATCTCATGTTTTTTATGTTGCATTGTATGATGGTGGTACACCTTATGATGATAATTTGCTTACAAATAATGAAGATTATGTAGATATTCATGATGTCTTATTACTTTATGTTACATGTCTTAATGATATTTGTACGAGCTTGGTGAGGAGTTAATGGTTAATGACTTTGATGGTACTTCAATGCATCTTTATATGTTAATTATTTTTTACTTGCAATCTAAGCATATGTAGATGATGACTTAGTATTCATAGGTGAATTTAGACTTAATTTACATAAGTTGTCATTAATGTCAAAGGAATTTGGTTAGTAGATCAGTGAGAATTAAATGTAATGTATTGTCATATCATTTTGTGTTGTGAAACTATGTGGCAATGGATAGTAGTGTGTGGGATTCAAAGTTAACATGTGGTGGTAAAATAGGCCCATGTTAAGAATATTATGGAAGTGCACGACATCATGTTGTTTTGGAGGCAACAAATTTGATTTAGGACCTACCTGTTACATGTTTCGTATAATTTGAATTTAGGTCCACCTTATATCGTCCTAGTTAATTACAGATCCCTGACCGACATGAAGTAATGTTAATATGATTTTTTGTATATAATCATCATACATTTATGCAAATGTATAGTGTGAAGTGTGAGAATAATTAAAGAGAAGGTGGTGAGTGAATATACAAGGATGTGAATCTATGTGAAATAGTGTTATTCAATGTGAAGCATCTCAATCATTTTGTGTCATCATCAAAACATCTTGAGGAGTGTAGTAGAGTGTATGAATCAAGTTTAGACTTTGTGTAAGTTGTGTAATCAGCATTGAAGATCTACAAGCTTTATCTTTGTAATTTTAGTAGGACTGGTGTTTTACTCACTAAGTTGGTGCTTAGATCTTTGTACTGGAGATTGGTGTCTCCTATAGGTTGGTACCTACAAATAGATTCGGGGATTGGTGTATCTGGTGGGTTGGTGCCTACATCATATTATAAATTCCCTTGTTATATTTATGCCTTGTGAGGTTGAATTTGGACACTAGATCCAAGCAACTATTTTTACCATGGTTTTTCCCATCTTGGATTTTCACGTATATCTAGTGTTCTCATATGTAGATGTGTGTGCTTATGTAGTTGCTTGATTATCAATATTTGCTTTAATTCAAGTTTCATGTTTGATATATGTGAAGAGTTTTAAATTAATCTTATCTATTGATTCACCCCCTCCCTCTCAGTAGATTATGTGCCCTTCAATTAGTATCAGAGTCAAGTTCCTTTGAAGAAGCTTAATTAGCTTGAGGTAGATTCGATATGGCACACTTTTTGGCTCAAGAAGGATTGTCTACAAATAAGGCACCACTCTTTGATGGATCAAATTATGCACTTTAGAAAGTAAGAATGGAAGCATACTTGATGGCTATAGGTCTTGAAATTTGGCAATCAGTTGTAGATGGATATGAGATTCTTGAAAACCCTCCAAGGGATCGGGCCAAAAAGAAGGCTTATGAAAATAATGCTAAGGCAAGGAATGTTATTTTATGTGGATTATCTAACTTTGAGTTTGTGAAGGTCATGCAATGTACAACAACGAAGGAAGTGTGGGATAAATTGCACACCATCTATGAAGGTGATGAAAATGTAAAGAAGCAAAACTTAAAACTCATCAAAGTCAGTTTGAAAGTCTAAAAATGAAGGAAGAAGAAAACATTACCACATTTATGCTCTGGGTTGATGAAGTTGTCAATTTTAACAAAGGTCTTGGTGAGGAATTGAAAGAAAGCATAATTGTGAAAAAGATACTCAAGTCTCTTCCTAGAAGATTTGATTCTAAAGTTTCTATTGTTGAAGAAGCTAAAGATTTGAATTCTTTAAAAATGGTTGAAATACATGGAATCTTGACTGCCTATGAAATAAGGTTTGATAGTGAGAACTCTATAAGGAAAGAGGTGGCATCAGAGCTTCTAAGAAGCAAGTTGATCCATATTTTGATATTGGATCAAATCCAAAGGAAGTAAACTTTGTTAGAAAGTTACAAAGAGGTTTCGGTAAGTATAAAGGTAAACTACCTTTCAAATGTTTTAATTGTGGTGAAGTAGGACATTTCATGGCTAAGTGTCCTTGTAAAGACTATAACAATGTTGAACAAAAGTATGAAAATAAATCATTTCAGAAAGGGAATAAAGTTCAGAGGAAACAAAATAGTTTCTTCATTAATTAGGAAAGCTATTCTACTAATGAAGAGGATCAAGACATCTTTGGAGATGAAAGAGAGAAGGTTGTATTCATGGTTATGGAAACTATTGAAGATGTTGTAGAGATGAATTTTGGAATTGATGATGATGATGAGGTAGACCTTGTGGAAGAGTTGCTCTACGTTGGCAAAGAAATCAAGAGACAAAAAATAAATACAAAGTAAAGGCTAAAGATAATTTATCTCAGGATCTTGAGAGAGCAGAAAATATGATCATTAATATGAAGACTCAAGCAGAAGAGGCAAAAAGAATTGAAGAATTTTTTACTAAAAGATTATTGTCAAGAGACAAGGACTATGAAAAGCTTGAAGTGAAAGTTATGCCAATAAGAAAAGAGCTCGAGAAGTTAAATCATTAGTTGTAATTGAAATTTGGGAAGAGTATCGAGACTCTAGATTAGATATTGGGAAGTCAGAGATCTCTGCATATCAAAACTAGTATTGGTTTTGATGAACAGAGGAACAAAGTGACAGAACAGCTAGGGAAGCCTGCTAAAGGGAATTCGAAAAACATTAATTGGTTTTATAAGTTAAAAGTGTGAACAAAGTGCAACAACCAATGATATAGCAAAGTACAAAATGATGGTTTCATCCAAGTGCAGAGGAAGAATAGAAGATCCAAAAGATAAAGATACAATACCAGGTTCAATCACTATTTTTATGGTTACTGTTTTAACTGCAACAATTTTGGTCATAAGGATGTGAACTGTAGAAGGCTCGAAGAAGAAATAACTTTGTTAGCAATAATGCATTTGCACCTTTGTACAATTTCAACATCATATGTCACAAGTGCAACAATTTTGGACACATTGCTATAAATTGTAGAAGCAATTTTGTGAGTGCTCCTCTACTAGAAGCAAGAAGAAAAGGATTATAATGTTAGAGTCTTGATTCAAATAAAGTCTAGAAGAAGATATTGGAAGAGAAAAGATTAGAGAAATCCATGATAACTCATACTACACTACATGCTCAAAAGGAGAAAAAATCGTGGATTATACGCAATAGATGTTCTAGTCACATGACTGGAGACAAAATTAAGTTCATGAATTTCAAAATTTTGATGGAGGATCTATAACTCTTGGAAACAATTCTATTACCAAGATTACCAATAAGGGTATTTTAAGTCTTGATGGCGGTAAGATAAAAACTCACGATGTTATGTTTGTTGAAGGATTAAAGCATAATTTTTTGAGTGTTATTCAAATGTGTGATAAAAGGTTATCAACTCTCATTTAGTGCTAAAGGTTGTGAAATCCAAAAATTTGATACCAAAGAATTGATTATGAAAAGAAGCAAAATTGATAGTAACATATATCATCTCAATGAGTTGAATGGACAAAATTGTCTTACTATACAGAGAGAAGAAAGTTGGCTTTGGCACAGAAGATTGGGACACATCAATTTTGATGACATTGTGAAGATTAGCTCAAAAGGAATGGTCTAGGACATGCCAAAGATTAAGAAGCCTTAGTTTACAAGTTGCAAACCATGTCATGAGGGAAAATAGACAAAGTCTATATTTTTCTATGAAGGAATATTCTACAACAAAGCCTTTGGATTTTATACATTCAGATCTATGTAGAGCAATGAGGACAAAGATTCTATGAGGTGATAGGTATTTTATGATGCTTATTGATGATTACACTAAAATGACTTGGATTAATTTTCTAAAAGATAAATTAGAAGAATTTGAGAAGTTTGAAGTATTCAAGGCATTATTTGAGAATGAAACTAGAAGGATAATCAAGGTTTCGAGATCAGACAAAGGTGGATAATTCACTTCTAACTAGTATGATGAATTATGTTTAGAACATGGGATCTAGAGGCAATTTTTTGCTCCTAGGACACCGTAGAAAAATGGTGTTGTTGAAAGGAAGAACCAGATTGTACAAGAGATGGCCATAACCATGTTGATTCAAGCAGATTTACTAGATATTTATTGGAGAGAAGCAATTCAAACTATAGTATAGGTTTTGAATAGAGCTCAAATCAAACATAAGTCTAGCAAAACACCATATGAGTTATGGAGAGGAAGACCAACTTTAGTCAAACATCTCGGGATATTTGGAAGCAAATGTTACATCAAAAGGGATGAAGAACATTTGGGTAAGTTTGACTCCAGATCTGATGAAGGTATTTTCTTAGTTATTCTATGACCAACAAAGCATATAGATATTACAATAAGAGGATGAAGATGATTGTGGAAAGTGCAAATATGATATTTGATGAGATAATTCAGTCTACTAACATTCCAAAAGTGGAAGATGATGAAGAGCCAATTTGCAACAGTGATGAAGAATCCAAAATTGATTCTAAGAATACTATTACAAAGACTTTGGCAAGATATGCCCAAAAAAATCACTCAGAAGATCAAATTATTAGAGACAAGAATAGTGGAGTTAGACCTGGAGAAGGATTGAGAAACCAAATGAGCAGGTACATTTTACATTACTATCAAAAATTAAACCAAGGTCCTATACAAAAGCAAGCAAAGAGAAAGGATGGATAGAAGCTATGGAGGAAGAACTGACTCAAATAAAGAAAAATGAAACTTGAGAACTGGTTCCAAGAGCTAAAGGTAAGAATGTCATAGGTACTAAATGGGCCTTCAAAAACAAGTTGAATGAAGGTGGAGAAGTGATTCAAAATAAGGTCAGGTTGGTATGTAAAGGTTATGCATAAGTTGAAGGAATTGAATTTGAAGAGACATTTTCTTTGATAACAAGATTGGAAGCAATCAAAATGTTTTTGGCCTTATCAACATTCAAGAACTTCAAAGTATATTAGATGGATGTGAAATCAGCATTTTTGAATGGAAAATTAGAAGAGGTCTACATTGAGCAACTAAAAGGTTTTCAATGTTTAGTTAATCCACATTTTGTGTGCATGTTGAATAAGGTACTATATGGAATTAAATAGGCTCCTAGAGCATGGTATTCCAAATTGGATAGGTATCTACAATAGTAATGGTTTCAAAGAGGCAATACAGATAGTAATCTATACATAAAAATAGAGGGTGATCAATTGTTGATTTTTGCTATCTATTTTGATTACATTATCTTTGACGAAAGCAATAATGATATGTGCAAGAAGTTCTAGAATGTAATGCAAAGTGAGTTTGAAATGTCAATGTTGTTGAACACAATGTTGTACTAAGAGGGGGGTGAATCATCATAACTTAAAACTTAATCATTTCATTTACAAGCTAACAACACATCACATAAACTAAAAAGAGAAAGAGAGAACACATGCACCATAGAAAGACATCACCTAATGATGGAAAACCACGGTGAGGATTAACTCACAATATACGTAGCTCACTGCTAACAAGAATTACAATTTTGTTAAGGCTCACTACCTATGGACTTGCAAAATAAGATGTACAACCTTGGAGCAAGATACAAAAGAACCTGATGAGGTTCACTATCTTAGAGTAGGATACAAGAGATTATAATAAAAATAGGAACTTAAACTGCCATGGAAGAAGCTTTTGACTTATGTTAATGTTGCAGACCCTTTTTTGCACAATCACATAATTACACAAATTTCACACACTTTATTTTCAATATTATGCTTAACACATCTTCAACACACACACCTACTTTCACAAATGATTTGTCCTTTTATAAATATCTTCCGCAATAACATAAAACTTCAATTAAGTCAGCTCCAAGATGACCATTGATGAAACAATTGATATTGCATAGGTCGGCTCCAAAACACATCCAAAATAAAATGATTCAGTTGTGGATTATCATACGCTATATCGATACATGAATGCATCACAACACATTCTCCAAAGCAAGATTAATTGATCAAGATCAATCAAAGATGAAGGAAACAAGTCATTTGACCCAAAATAGTATCAATACCATCAACATTTTCAGCATTTTGCTTTACACCAGGAGAATTAAAACTGGTGTGTGGATCAGAATCTGAGAATTGTAGTTTATGCACAATATCTCCTTAACCCTCTCCTAAAAACTAATTATCATATGTTGGCTTGCTTGTTATCACACGAATGTGCACTCTTTGTTGAACCCTATTTAACCACTCCGGTGAAACATTGGAAGACCTCTCAAAGTGTGGGCTTTGACAAATGAGGTCAGCCGGAGAAAGGTGGCTTACTTTTAATTTGCTCACCTAAAACCAGTATCTTACGAGAACTTGTAGAGAGGAAAAAGGGTAGAAGGAGATACCATAAACTAAAAACTACTCCTATGGTGATGCACCTAACCATTACTTGGACTTGAAACCTAGATAGCATACACTTGCTCACAATGATTGAAACAAACTTGCACAAACTTTAAATGTAATTGCATAAGTGTTATAAAGGGATCAATGCTGAATGGAGACCGCATTCAAAAAGAACTTACGATTTTGACCGGATAAACAATAAAATTAGCAGCATGAGACAAAATCACAAGGAAATGAAATAATACTTCACAAGTAATTTGATCAATCAATAGATGCACACAATGAAACAAAAAAGTAAGAATGTAAAATACTCAAATCATTGATATCCAAAGGTCTTCACTATTATTCATGTCCAAAAGAGCTACAAAGTATGCAAAATCTGCAAAAGGACTCCAAAGTCACAAAAATACAAAATACGCATTATCAAAACTTCCTACAAATGAGGTCAACAAAGTGATTTACATATCTATCGACTCCCTCCCAAAATCCACCAAAAGAGGAACTAAAAACTGATTGGGGTCGGATGCCTCCAAAAAGCCAAAAATATAGCAACAAGATCTCTTTGAAATAAGCTCCAAAATGTTGAAAAGGTGAACTTTGACCATAACCAACCACAAGAACTCCCAAAATTGCTCCAAGATGCTCCAAAAAGCCTCAAAAAGAGGAAAACAACTCCTTATATGCTTTATGCTTGGCACATGTTGGTTAACCTCACCTTGACCTCTCCCAAATGCTTGGCACAAGCATGAATTCTCAACTATATGCTCTCAATTCGTTTACAAGGCATGACACTTTACTTTTGCATTTAAAAAAAATAGTATTTATAACAAAGTGATTTATAACTTTATCACTTAATTAAAAAATGTTTCACATTTTCAATTTGATGAAAAAATAGAGTATTTGA
Organism: Sequoia sempervirens; assembly: GCA_007258455.2. Classification (NCBI taxonomy): domain Eukaryota; kingdom Viridiplantae; phylum Streptophyta; class Pinopsida; order Cupressales; family Cupressaceae; genus Sequoia; species Sequoia sempervirens. The sequence continues at coordinate 59,068 of VDFB02116210.1, read as the reverse complement.
CTCAACCATGCTTTGAGAGTCAATATTTTGCAAATTATGCAAAAGGGAAAAATAAACTACAAAGTATATTAGTTTGATATCTGAGAGTTAAAATAAAAGCAAAAAAAATGCCCTTCTACTAGTCGATCCAGTTTAGGGTTGAAGCCCTAAACACAGACTTCGACCAAACCTTTCATTTTTTACTTTGCATTCTTGTTGTTGAATGGCGCCACCATCATGAGGGTTTATGGAGAAATCTAGAATATTTTGTAGGTCTGGTGCTTCCACAAGCTGAACTTGGTGAGTTTCTTTCTTGCCTCTGTCATTTTCCATGCATATCCAATAGATTACTTGCATTTTTCTTTTTGAAAATTTCATGCATTTTGATGATTTTGGTTGCAACCATACATTCTATTGTAGGAGTTTTACTTTTTTTTGGGTTATCCAAAACCCATGCCTCATTGTTCTCTTCTATACATTACTCCTTGTTTGTAAAATGCAAAGTATATTTGTCATTATTGGCCGCAACCATACAAATGTGTGTTTGGGTTTCAAAACGTTAGAGTTTACATATTCTTTGCAAATAAGCTCCAGCATATGCATTCCATGACGAATACCTTCATTGTTGTTTCCTAGAAAATATGATAAATAAACCCCTCACACAGCAAATAGGCAATACCATAATATGATTGAGGTTTCATAAGAGGGATAATATTTTAAATAGGAACTATCACAGTCGATTTGCAAAAAATGATTTAATGCCATTACACAGTATGGGAATAACACCAAAGCTCCAAGCTTGATCTATAATCATAGCTTTGCATTTACATCTTTCATGAGCTCGACCTTGTAAATCTAAAGGTTCACCTTCCTCTGTTATTTCTCTGATGCTGTACAATGTGGTTGCCCTCATATTATTATGCCTTGACCTCTTGATGATTTTGAACATTGGCCTTGATAGTGACTGTCCTCCTCTTGAAACTCCTTCAACCAACATATCAATGATCTTTTAGATGAACCTATGATTATGGATTGTCATTGAATAAATATTCCTACACTATAAATTCAAAACCTTAACATCACTTGCATCTAGCATGCCATTTCCATTGTCATAATGGATCTACAGGGTGCATTCCATAGAATTTTTCCTCACTATCACATTGTCTTACTCTAAAAATCTCTCACAACTTTAGTCTGTTTGGTAAGCATTGTATCTTGTTGTCTTACTTACTTGGCACAAAAAAAAATGTACAAGTATTGACTGTACTTCCTTATTTCTCAATCAACATGAGATATTTTACCATTGCTTGTCCATCCAAAAGATCAGTGATGTCTATAAGAAAATGTAGCAATCCTTTGTCAATAGCAGATGATATCCTAATGCTCTGTCTTTGCTATCCTCATTATCAATGCATTACCCTTCAATCATTATCCTTTTATCATGCCTAAAGGTCACCTCTTTTCAAGCCTTCATAGTAGTCAACTTCCTTTCTCAAGTTTGAGACTCCATTGTCTTGGCTATCATTATAACTGTCATGAGTATCCTTTGAATATTGACATAAAACTTGAAGAGTTTACTATGCTCCTTGAAAATGACTTAGCAAGCATTAAAGGCGCTTAATCTTCTTTTTCACCGTACTCTTTTTAATGGTTTAAATTTTGCCCATTTTTCCCTATACATTGTTGCTTCATATATCTTATGATAGCTCTTGATGATTGTGCTAAGATATACCCTCTTCTAAAAGCACCTCATCACTTGTTAATGTTGATGTTCTATGGTTTCCATTCTTCTTGTTGTCTTCCAAGACACTGGAACTTTTTTGATGATGAATGGTATTGTAGAGTTGACTCTATACTCTGGCACTATTCCTTTATTTGATTTTCTGCATTGGCTGCATGGTACTGATAATTCTTGCCTTTGTCATTGATTAACCAGTCCCTAGGTTATTGTCTGTCAAACATTTGTGACTGAGGTCTACCCCTTGAAGGACTGCTCCCTTTTGATACTGTCATTCTAATCATTATTTTGACATTACTCTAGATTGTGTGCACCTATTCACCAAGAACCTTCCATGACATTGCCACACTATGCTTGTGACATTGCTATCATTATCTTGCAAGTATGATTTTCCTCCTTTCATGGCCTATTGGTTGTCATGAAATTTGACTTCTTTTGATATAATTCTTTTATCATGTTCATTGTGAAAAAGATGAGAAACTTCTGATTTTGAAGGCTTGGGAACTATACCTAGATCATTATTATTGTCAAGCTGAATTGGTATGTGTTTCTGTAGGCCTGCCACATGGTGTGTAAAACTATGTGCTTTTCATTGTCACCTCAGATGAAAGAGTAAAAGGTGCATCTTCCCTCATTTGCATTTGCTCGGTCAACGAATGCGATATTAGGTGCCCTTGACTATGATTGTGTGCCTATACCACTTCGCCAATGGCGCTTAGTGTGATAGTGTGATTTCCCTTAATTTTCCTCACTGTTTACTTGAGTTGTCCACCTATGACAATGATCTCTCTTCGTATGACAATGTTTTCTCCTTGATATTGATTGCTCACTTTATTCATTATCTTTGTTCCTTTATCATTCATTGCAAAGGTGGCTAAAACTTGCATAATTCATGATGATTCATGACTATGACCATTGTTTTTATGTGATTGTTGTAATCTCTTAAGGACTGCCCCCCATCTCATACTGTGATTTCATTGTCTTAGTACCTGTCGCTTATGACAGTCACTTTAGTCAAGTTACTATCACGAGTGATGAGCACCTATTTCAATGAAACATAAGTGTGATGAATTTACACTCCCATCCCTCTAAAAATGAAAGGGCAGCATGCTGAGCTCAACCCTTGTGGGAGCCACATTTTATCCCACATGTTGAAATTAGATAAAACAAAACAATAACAAGGATTTCACCTATACTTGTACAAGAAGCAAACATGTTAGATAAAACCAAACATATGGTAGATGTGTTTGATTATGCTCTCATGTTTTCCTGGACATTTATGGTATGCTTGGATATTTAAATGCACATGAGGATTAGATTATATGTTTATAGATGTATGCACATATTTTGACCGATGATCCTTCATTGCTCTAACAACGCTTTTCTTACAAATGTAAGGAACCTAAGAGTAGCAAGGAGAAACAACTGGAAACTGGGAAAACATGAAGGATTGAAGCTAATGCAGGACAAACAACTAGGATTCATCATTCAGGCAATGACGGGTCCCCTTTCTTTATATGTGCATTTCTTTTTTCCTATTTGCAAATGTATAGTTTTTCTTTTATTTGCATTAA
>VDFB02116210.1:0-40753 GCA_007258455.2 Sequoia sempervirens | reverse complement strand
ATATCTTGTTCTCCTTCATTTTTTTGCTATTGGTTCTCCTAAGTTTCCTTTGTTAACTCCACATAACTATGCTTCTTGGAAAATTGATGCTTGGAGTAAGTTAATGGAAAAATCTGATTAACTCATTATTTTGATGGAACTGTTGTTGCACCATTTGATCCTAAAGCTAATCCTATTGCTCATATGGATTGGATCACTAAAAATACTATGGCTCTTGGAACTTTGAGGAAATATGTATCAAAAGATCCCATCTTTCAAATTGAAAAGTGTAAAACAATTAAAGAGGCTCGGGAAAAGTTTGGTCAATTGTATGGCCAAGTTGATGAGATTAGAGGTTATCATTGCTTGACAATGATCTCACAATGTTAGATCCCAAGAATTTTGATACAATCCAAGACTATGTCACTAAGGAAAATGAGCTAAGAGCATAGCTTAAGGATTGTGGAATTGACAAGAAGGATGCGCAGTTTGTCTACAATTTGTTGGGAAAGCTTCCATCAGAATACACAACATTTGTTTCTAGCTTCCAAACCCATCACTTGACAGTGGGTAGTTCTTTCACTATGCCATCATTTGACACATTTACAAAAATGTTGATGCTAGAGCAAGCAAAGTTGATAAGCATGGGGGTTCTCAAGTCTTCAAAGTCCAAAGCTTTGGTGGCTAATCAAGGGAATCAAGGGACTCAAGGAAAGGGTTCCAACAAGAAGCATAAGCAATCTAAGCCAAAGAAACAACAAGATAAAGCACAACCATCCTCTCCACAACAAGGGAATTCTTCATCTTCTCCCAAGAAGGGAAATTCAAGCAAGAAGGAGAGACTAACTTGCTTATATTGCAAGAGAGTTGGTCATGATGAGCATCATTTCCACACTAAGAAAATTGATGAGTTGAAAAACATCATCAAGAAGAACAACATCAATTTTCCATTTTCCTACAAGAAGAAGGATTCATCTCCTTCCACTTCCTCACAATCAAAAGGAAAAGGGAAAGCATTTATGGCTACTTTAGGTTCTTCACAACAATGGATACTTGACTCAAGTGCTACTCATCACATGGGTTCTACAAGGGAGCAATTTTCTTCTTTGAAGCCATCTAAGGTACCTCACATCTTCATAGGAGATGATACTCAACTGGAAGTTGAAGGTGAAGGTTCGATTGTCATGGATAATGGAACATTTGAGAATGTTCTCTATGTTCCTAACTTGAGCGCCAATCTTCTTTCAATCTACCAAATCACTCACTTTGGAGATGGCAAGAAAGTTGAGTTTCTACTAGATTCAATTATGGTCAAAGAACTTAAGGATGATTCCTTGGTTGCAGTGGGACAAGCCAATCACAACACATGACTTTATTCATTCTCCCACTTTGTGCCTAAGTCTCCTTCTATAGCCTTGCTCACTCATTCAAACTCAAAAAGTAAGCTATGGCATGAGCGGTTTGGACATCTCGATTACTGTTATCTTCAATAGCTTAGCTCCAAGGATATGGTTACAGGACTCCCTCAAATCAGCTTTTCAAAAGGTGTATGTTTAGGTTGTTCCATGGGTAAGCATCCAGAAGAGAAGTTTGACAAAGGGAAGTCTTGGAGAGTTTTGGAAGTTCTTCAATTGGTTCACAGTGATGTAGCAGGTCTATTTCCAATGCCATCATTTAGCAAGGCTCGCTATGTTCTCACCTTCATTGATGACTACTCCCACTTCACATGGGTCTATTTTCTTGTTCACAAGAGTGAAGTGTTTGACATATTTCTAGCTTTCAAGGCTCATGTTGAGAAGCAATCAAGGAAGCAAGTCAAGATTCTTCACATAGAAAATGAAAGGGAATATGCGAACAATAGACTTGAGGAATTTTGTACTCTTGAGGGGATTGATCTTCAACATTCAGTTGCATACACTCCACAGCAGAATGGTGTAGCTGAAAGAAAGAATAGAACCCTTAAGGAAATGGCTAGCTGTATGATTCATGCTCGATCTCTTGGTCCTCAATTTTGGGAAGAAGCTATCAGTTGTGCCACTCACATCCAAAATTGGGTTCCCCATAAAGCTTTGAAGGGTATGACTCCTTTTGAGGCTTGGTGTGGTAGAAAACCAGTTGTGAGACACTTCAGAGTTTTTGGTTGTCCAACTTGGGCACGAATACCTCCAGAGAAGCGCAAGGCAATGGAACCTCAGAGTAGGCCTTGCATCTTTGTTGGATATCCTAAAGGTGTTAAGGCATATAGACTTTTGGGTCCAAAGACACATGAGTTATTTATTGAGAGGAGTGTTCACTTTGAGGAAAGCTCTCCTAGCTTGACCTCTAATCCTCCTCTTCCTTCCTCCATAGTGGAAAGTGATGATAGTGACTCTGATGATGATTCTTCCTCAACTTTGACTCGCAAGATCACAACTTCGCAGGGTCCACTTGTAGTTGAGGCACCTCGTCCTTCATCTCCTACTAGACCTCGTTGGGCTCGACAGACTCTTGAGTTAGCAGGTTCTCTTGTTGGGGATCCTTTAGATACTCGAAGGACTCGGTCACAACATCATGATTTTCCACATGCTTATATTGCTAGTGCTTCAGATCCACAATCCTTTCAAGGAGGCTCCCGTGTGTTCCCCGAGTGGGATCTCAACAGTTGAGAAGAGTATAGTTCCTTGGATGAGGAACCACACATGGGATGTAGCTCCACTCCCCTAAGGGGAGAAAGATGGTTCAATGTAAGTGGGATCTATCGCACTGGGTACATGCAAATGGATGAAGTGTGGATAAATACAAAGCTCGGGCCAGCGGAAAAAGGTTTCTCACAAGTTCCAGGTGTTGATTATATAAAGACCTTTGGACCCATTGCTAAGATGAACTCCATTTGCTTGACACTTGCTATTGTTGCAACTCATGGTTGGGTTGTACATGAGATGGATGTGAAGAGTGCATTTCTTCATGGGGATCTTCATGAGGAGATTTACATGGAGCAGCCATAGGGATTCATACATGATTCTTCTTTGGTTTGTAGATTGAGGAAATATATCTATGGCCTCAAACAGGCCCCTAGGGCTTGGTATGCCAAGATGGATTTCTTTCTTCTCTCAGCATAATTCACTAGGTGTCATTCAAATCTGAATGTCTACATCTTGCATCAGGATGACTCTCATTTGCTACTTGTGCTCTATGTTGATGACTTGATCATTACAGGGAGTACCTCATCCATCATTGGTAGTGTCAAATTTGCTTTGCAGGACAGATTTTCTATGACTAACTTGGGCCTTTTGCATTATTTTCTCGGATTGGTATCACACACAAATTTCCGACTTTCACAACCCAAGTATACTTCTATTTTCTAAATTTTAGTTTCACATGGCTGATTGTGTTTGCTTTGACTCTCTTTTGTCGAGAGTCAAACTTGAAAGCCAAGTGTTATACTCCACCTACCGATGCCACTTCAGATCGGGCCAACTTGTTGGGAGCCTCATCACTTGGAATCACACATGCACTAATATTTCTTTGTGGTTGGCATGGTTTCAATGCCATGCAAGAACCACATGAGCTTCATTGGTAAGCAGCCAAACACATCTTGCATTACATATAGGGTACACATCATCATGGGATTCACTATGCAACAGGTACATGACTTACCTTGGTGGGATATACAGATTTTGATTGGGCTGGCGATATTGATGATTGTAAGTCCACTTTTGGCTATAGCTTTCATCTTGGTTCAGGCCCCATTTGTTGGAAGAGTAAGAAGCAACATGCTATTGATCTTTCTTTGACTGAGGCTGAGTATTGAGGGGCTATTAATGCCGCTACTGAGGCCATTTGGCTTCAAAATATTCTCACTAAGTTTGGCTTCACTATTCCACATGCTACAGTCATTCATTGTGACAATCATAGTGCCATCTAGATCTCGAAGAATCCAGTTCACCATAAGAGGGACCAACACATCGAGATTCATATCCACTACATCGGGAGTTGATACAAGAGCAGTGTCATTGGATTTGCGATTGTCCTATAGCATACCAGGTTGCAGATATCTTCACCAAACCCTTCATTAAGAGTATATATCATCATTTGCAAGCTCTCTTGGGGGTGCGAGATGTTTCATATGAGGAGGTCTCTTGACTTCTTCATTCTCTCTTATGGGGGGGACTTTTTCCTCATCTAGGGGTTTTGTCCTTCTCATACATTTGAGAGCTTTTTCTCTTGTTTTTCATCTCTCTTTTGGGGTGGAGTTTTTTCCCACGTGGTTTTCTCCTTTTCTCCAGTTTATGAGAGATTGCATTGTATTTGTACATGGGTACCTAACATGGCCTTGTTGTCGGGACCCATCTTGCATTGTTTTCTTTTGTGTACATTCTCCCTAAGTTGCACTTAAGGGGGGGCGTTGGTGTAATTAAAAGTGTTGTACCTTGTCCTAGGTCATGATTACACCTTAGCTAAGTTTACTTAGGGACCACATAGGAGGTAGTTGGAGCATTTCCACTTTTGGTGGACTTATCATGTTATTACTTTATCACATCCACCTTTGTGGACATATCATGTGATTACCTCTCCACCTTTTATGGGTGATCCACCGCTTGTGGTGATTATCACATTATCACTTTTCCACTTTAGATGGAGTGATAGATTTTCATAGTTATTCATGTCATAAGATTATGAAACTTTTCATAATCTTATGTCCTTCTATGTTCTCACCTTGGCTATATAACAGAGGGGTCTCCTATGTACTTTTTCCCATTCTATTTGCATCATTGGCATAATACAATTTATTTTTGTCATATTGTTTCTATCTCTCTTATGCTTGTGCTTTCTATTAGGCCTCTAGATCTTGGGTGGCTATCTTCATAGCTAATTCTTACAATAAAAAAGGATGCCATTAGAATTGTAACTAGTTTGTGCTCCTTTGAACCTATTCCTTGTATTGAAATCTATCAAGAATGAAGAAGTATGAGGCTCACTGGAGCTAAATTTGATAAAAGGGTACTCACTATGGATGACATATTAGACCTATGGGTCCGCCATACAAGATGGGAATTGCATACAAGATATACTACTCAAATAGAGAAGGATTTGCTACCACCACCGTAATTCATACAACACATCTGATGGTGAAGGAAGGAAAATAATTTTATCTATGAGATCTTATGTGACAACAACTATTGTAGAATCTCCACAAAACAAAGGAAACAAGATACAACTTTTGGTATGGTTCCTTAATCATCTGTCTTATGTTTTATTTCTTTAAGGAATTTCTTGGTTTGAGGAATGTGGTCTAGCAATGACATATTCATGTTGTACATCAAATTACCGATCACATGCTTAGGTTTCCATATGTGAAACAATGAGACATTATGTACTATGGATTCTTTAAAAGCTTCTAGAGTGAAATACAAAGGAGGGATAGGATGCCCTCTCAAGTTGTAGAAAGATACAACGACGTGATCACTTTTATGGTTGATAAAGATAATTGTTACATGGAAGTGATTGAACCAAGGACTTCATGGATCATAAGGCAGCCCTGTAAACTTCTATGAGAAAACTAGATTGTGATACCATAATTGAGAGATTTGGAGCTTATGATGAAATAACCAACAAGAAAGTGGAGAAGAATGTAAAAAAGGCAAAGAAGGAAGTAGGAAAGATGATGTCAGATTTGAAAAATATGATTGAAATTTGTAAGGGTTTTACAGATGTGTCACAAGATCCTACCACCACTCCACAAACTCCACAAGGACCAAGGTGATCAAGTAGGTCTACCCCTATTGTTATTAAAACTTTCATACCTACTAAAACTCTTTATAGCAATAGAAGGATTACCACTTAAACGTCGGTGGAAACTAAGACTGCAAAAAAGAAGAAACCAAGACCTAAACAGAAGGCTAGTAGGGAAAATATCACTCCTGTGAATGTGTATAATGACAAAGAAGATGAAGAAGAAGAAATGAAAGGCTACATTATAAAGAGAAGAGAGAAGATAACAATACAAGGTGAAGTAAAAGAAACATCTAGAGAGGAGGGAAAGAAAAAAGAAAACAAAAGATTCCTTTGAAGACACAAGAACATGAGCCTCTACAACTTGAGGCTACTATCAATGCAATTGTAGGTATGATGCACTAAAAGAGGTTGTTGAACTTTAAGGTGTAATGTCCCCTGCTAACAAGGCCACAATTGAGAAAGCAATAATTATGTATATGAGCAACTTCAATATGGCTCTAAATGAAATCATTGATCAACTTTCAACAAGACTTGTAGATTTACTCAGCAACAAGAGGAATGAAGTTTTTTAGAAGAAGCTAAGATGAGACAACAAGCATTAGAAAAAAGTTGGTGTATCAATCTCTCATAAAGAAATGGTAAAGTTGTCCCAATATTAGGGTTAGGAATTTAGGACCGAACAAAGAATAAATACCCTAATGGAAAAGGATAAAGAAGAAATAAAGAGGATGGAGAAAGACATAGAAGAGATAATAGCAATAAAATTAGAAGAACTGAAGAATGTTCAAATAATTAGAGATGGAGCTCCTTTGGATACTTCAGAATTACAAGATACACCTGATGTGTATGCTCAGGAGAAATTTATCTACCTTTGAAGAAAATGTGGTTGAATTTGGTGAGATAGATGAAAATGCAAAATAGGATGAGGAGACTACTCCTCTGAAGAATACAAGATCAAAGTAAAATGGGTGTCTCTCCTCTAGAGAACACTATCTTTGGTGAAGAACACAACATTTCTCCATCAAAAAATTAAAGAAACAATGAGCAGAAGTTAGAGGTGAATCTTGAGAAAGGTTAGGGTGCTACAACAAAGAAGCAAGATGCTTCTATGAACAAAGGTCAAGGTTCTTCTACAGATTCTTTCAAATACCTTATAAGATTGCAAATGTAGTTTCAACTATGGTGACACCTCAACTTTTGCAAATTCCAACACATGAGGAACATGTTGTCTTATCAAATATTTATCCCTTCCATAAGCTACAACTTGATGATGTCTTGCATGCTTTCACAAGAAAGGAAATACTACAAGAGCATGTAAAGAAGAGTGAATTAGTTGATGAGGCAGTCAAGATTACTCAATAAGGTTTACTAGAAGTAAACATTGATGTCTCCTTACCTCTGGAATAAAAGCTAAATATTTGAATGGATTCTTTCAAGGATCACTCATCTCACCCAAGGAAAAAGGTAGAGCAAGGTGCCTTGAGAAAGATAAAAGACAAAATAATGTCTAAAGCCTTTGACAAGTGTGCTAATGCATACGATAAATTTTAGGAAAACACAGTAATGTTTACGAACTGTGTGAATGAAGCTACCACCCTTTACTATTTTTTCTTGAAATGGCTAAGCTCCACCAAAGATATCAAAATTCAGATTGACTCTATTGAGTCACAAATTACACAATTGGCTGAAACATATGATTTATCAAGAGATATGGATGGATCCATAGGGTACAAATTGAAATCTTCATGTATAATTGACATTGCTTTTGGACCAAAGAGAATAGTTAAAGAAACAATTTAGTTTGCTGAGAGAAGCAGTCAATGTGTGGCTTGCATCATTGTCTGATTTGTTGTTCAAAGCAATGGAAGTGGGCCAAAAAATGAAAACTCCTACCAAAATAAATGAGGATAAGGAATTGTGCATAGAATTTGAATTTCAAAATCATATTCTTACATCAACAAAATAGATTGGATTACAACTCTGGAACAACTAAATATAAATCACAAGAATATTCTACCTTTCAAAGAAGTTGAAAAAGGGTAAATAAGAAAATTTTTATTGTGTATAGTTGTGTGGATACTTGCTATATATTTTTTGTTTTTATTGAAGATATATAGTATCAAGGCATCTCCATCTCAAGGGGAGTGTATAGTAAGGGGGAGCCCATAGAGTTTTGGGATGTTGTAAATAGAAGATATCATGCCCTTTGCCCTTGATGTCAAAGGGGGAGAGAAGCATACATGTGTTGTCATCAATGACAAAGAGGGAGATTATTTGAAATAGGTGTCATTAATGTCAACCCAATATGGGGTGTCATTGATGTCATTGATGTCTAATGTATATGTTGAAGTATGTACAAGCTCCAAAGATAGTTTTTATGATATGATATCAGTTGGTATAGTTTTGTAGAGTTGTATAAGGGTGATATCAATTAGTGCAACTCTGTATATTTGTATAAGGGTGATATTAGTTGGTGCAAGTTTGAAAATTTGTGTAAGGGTGATATCAATTGGGGCAAGTCTATAGAGCTATATAAGGAAGAATATTGTTCAATATAGCAACTAGGTGTGATGCAAATGATGATACACATGTCTTGATGAGTCTACAACATGTCTAAAGTTATATCATTTTAGTTTGATGTACCACACATAGAAATAAGGTGCAAAAGTTTCACCAAAGCATTCATAGTATAGACTCTAAGGAAGAGCCATGGTTTTCTAGTCTGTATCCTTCTACTAAGTAATATCCAATCTCCTGGTTCATAGGATATGTTTTTCAAGCTATGAAAGTGCCATATCCAAGAAATCAAGTCATCACACCTTCTATAGTGTGTGTTACAAGTAATAGTGTTTGGTCTATACCCTAATAGAGGAATGTAATGATGAAATCCTAATGGAATGCTTTGCATTCCTCTGAAAAAATAAAGTATTCCTTGCAGTTTTGTAGACATGATCAATAATGTCAAATGTACACTATTGAGAAGATTAGGTGTTTTGGTGTTTCATAAGATCAATTTTTGAATAACAGTGTGTTACAATTTGCTCGTAATGCTTTGTTCCTATGTGTTTAGTAGGTTTCTCCTCTTGTGCTGTTACCTATTTTAGCTACTAGCTCAAATAGAAAGAGTTGTTATGTTCTACAAGTGAAAAGAAGGTACATTTTAACTCTGGTATGTCACATTCATGTGCATTAAAGGAAAATCATAAGATTACATTACTACATTGTATTATGCAGATGCATATAACATAGGAGAAAATGCACAATATTTTCAAATTTGCAATCTTTATTGATAATGTAAATGTATGGTGTTCCACACAAGCAATGGAACTGACTGTTTTAATGCAAATAAAAGAAAAACTATACATTTGAAAATAGGAAAAAAGAAATGCACATATAAAGAAAGGGGACCCGTCATTGCACGAATGATGAATCCTAGTTGTTTGTCCTGCATTAGCTTCAATCCTTCATGTTTTCCCAGTTTCCATTGTTTCTCCTTGCTACTCCTAGGTTCCTTACATTTGTAAGAAAAGCGTTGTTAGAGCAATGAAGGATCATCAGTCAAAATATGAGCATACATCTATAAACATATAATCTAATCCTCATGTGCATTTAAATATCCAAGCATACCATAAATGTCCAGGAAAACATGAGAGCATAATCAAACACATCTACCATATGTTTGGTTTTATCTAACATGTTTGCTTCTTGTACAAGTATAGGTGAAATCCTTGTTATTGTTTTGTTTTATCTAATTTCAACATGTGGGATAAAATGTGGCTCCCACAAGGGTTGAGCTCAGCATGCTGCCCTTTCATTTTTAGAGGGATGGGAGTGTAAATTCATCACACTTATGTTTCATTGAAATAGGTGCTCATCACTCGTGATAGTAACTTGACTAAAGTGACTGTCATAAGCGACAGGTACTAAGACAATGAAATCACAGTATGAGATGGGGGGCAGTCCTTAAGAGATTACAACAATCACATAAAAACAATGGTCATAGTCATGAATCATCATGAATTATGCAAGTTTTAGCCACCTTTGCAATGAATGATAAAGGAACAAAGATAATGAATAAAGTGAGCAATCAATATCAAGGAGAAAACATTGTCATACGAAGAGAGATCATTGTCATAGGTGGACAACTCAAGTAAACAGTGAGGAAAATTAAGGGAAATCACACTATCACACTAAGTACATTATGAAGTGGTATAGGGAAAAGACAATAATCATAGTCAAGGGCACCCATTATCGAGGGGACTTGTTGACTGAGCAAATGCAAATGAGGGAAGATGCAATACTTATCATTGAGTGACAATGAAAAGCACATAGTTTTTGTCCATAGGTAGGCCATAGAAATCAAGGATATCAAAGCACCCAATTGGACAATAATAGATCTAGGTATAGTTCCCAAGCCTTTAATATAAGAAGTTTCTCATCTTTTTCACAATGAACATGATAAAAGAATTATATCAAAAGAAGTCAAATTTCATGACAACCAATAGGCCATGAAAGGAGGAAAATCATACTTGCAAGATAATGATAGCAATGTCACAAGCATAGTGTGGCAATGTCATGGAAGGTTCTTGGTGAATAGGTGCACACAATCTAGAGTAATGTCAAAATAATGATTAGAATGACAGTATCAAAAGGGAGCAGTCCTTCAAGGGGTAGACCTCAGTCACAAATGTTTGACAGACAATAACCTAGGGACTGGTTAATCAATGACAAAGGCAAGAATTATCAGTACCATGCAGCCAATGCAGAAAATCAAATAAAGGAATAGTGCCAGAGTATAGAGTCAACTCTACAATACCATTCATCATCAAAAAAGTTCCAGTGTCTTGGAAGACAACAAGAAGAATGGAAACCATAGAACATCAACATTAACAAGTGATGAGGTGCTTTTAGAAGAGGGTATATCTTAGCACAATCATCAAGAGCTATCATAAGATATATGAAGCAACAATGTATAGGGAAAATGGGCAGCTAAACCATTAAAAGAGTACGGAAAAAGAAGATTACGTCTTTGTGATGTGCTAAGTCATTTTAATGAGCATAGTAAACTCTTCAAGTTTTATGTCAATATTCAAAGGATACTCATGACAGTTATAATGATAGCCAAGACAATGGAGTCTCAAACTTGAGAAAGGAAGTTGACTACTATGAAGGCTTGAAAAGAGGTGACCTTTAGGCATGATAAAAGGATAATGATTGAAGGGTAATGCATTGATAATGAGGATAGCAAAGACAGAGCATTAGGATATCATCTGCTATTGACAAAGGATTGCTACATTTTCTTATAGACATCACTGATCTTTTGGATGGACAAGCAATGGTAAAATATCTCATGTTGATTGAGAAATAAGGAAGTACAGTCAATACTTGTACATTTTTTTTTGTGCCAAGTAAGTAAGACAACAAGATACAATGCTTACCAAACAGACTAAAGTTGTGAGAGATTTTTAGAGTAAGACAATGTGATAGTGAGGAAAAATTCTATGGAATGCACCCTGTAGATCCATTATGACAATGGAAATGGCATGCTAGATGCAAGTGATGTTAAGGTTTTGAATTTATAGTGTAGGAATATTTATTCAATGACAATCCATAATCATAGGTTCATCTAAAAGATCATTGATATGTTGGTTGAAGGAGTTTCAAGAGGAGGACAGTCACTATCAAGGCCAATGTTCAAAATCATCAAGAGGTCAAGGCATAATAATATGAGGGCAACCACATTGTACAGCATCAGAGAAATAACAGAGGAAGGTGAACCTTTAGATTTACAAGGTCGAGCTCATGAAAGATGTAAATGCAAAGCTATGATTATAGATCAAGCTTGGAGCTTTGGTGTTATTCCCATACTGTGTAATGGCATTAAATCATTTTTTGCAAATCGACTGTGATAGTTCCTATTTAAAATATTATCCCTCTTATGAAACCTCAATCATATTATGGTATTGCTCATTTTATAAAAGCGAGGAGGGTTTATTTATCATATTTTCTAGGAAATAACAATGAAGGTATTCATGGAATGAGTAAGGTTGAGCTTATTTGCAAAGAATATAAACTCGAGCAGGTTTTGAAACCCAAACACATTTGTATGGTTCGCCAATAATGACAAATATACTTTGCATTTACAAACAAGGAGTAATGTATAGAAGAGAACAATGAGGCATGGGTTTTGGATAACCCAAAAAAAAGTAAAACTCCTACAATAGAATGTATGGTTGCAACCAAAATCATCAAAATGCATGAAATTTTCAAAAAGAAAAATGCAAGTAATCTATTGGATATGCATGGAAAATGACAGAGGCAAGAAAGAAACTCACCAAGTTCAGCTTGTGGAAGCACCAGACCTACAAAATATTCTAGATTTCTCCATAAACCCTCATGATGGTGGCGCCATTCAACAACAAGAATGCAAAGTAAAAAATGAAAGGGAAAAGTGTTTGGCGAGTCTTGTGTTTAGGGCTTTCAACCCTAAATTGTGACTAGTAGAAGGGCATTTTTGCTTTTATTTTAACTCTCGTATATCAAACTAATATACTTTGTAGTTTATTTTTCCCTTTTGCATAATTTGCAAAATATTGACTCTCAAAGCATGGTTGAGTCAAATACTCTATTTTTTCATCAAATTGAAAATGTGAAACATTTTTTAATTAAGTGATAAAGTTATAAATCACTTTGTTATAAATACTATTTTTTTTAAATGCAAAAGTAAAGTGTCATGCCTTGTAAACGAATTGAGAGCATATAGTTGAGAATTCATGCTTGTGCCAAGCATTTGGGAGAGGTCAAGGTGAGGTTAACCAACATGTGCCAAGCATAAAGCATATAAGGAGTTGTTTTCCTCTTTTTGAGGCTTTTTGGAGCATCTTGGAGCAATTTTGGGAGTTCTTGTGGTTGGTTATGGTCAAAGTTCACCTTTTCAACATTTTGGAGCTTATTTCAAAGAGATCTTGTTGCTATATTTTTGGCTTTTTGGAGGCATCCGACCCCAATCAGTTTCTAGTTCCTCTTTTGGTGGATTTTGGAGGGAGTTGATGGATATAGTCAGTTTGTTGACTCATTTGAACTTAGTTTTGATTATGCAAAAGCTTGTATTTTGTGACTTTTTCAGTCCTTTGTCAGATTTTGCATACTTTGTAGCTCTTTTTGGACATGAATATTCAGTGAAAGACCTTGGATATCAGTGATTTGAAGTTTTTCCATCTTATTTTTTTGTTTCATTGTGTGCATCTATTGATTGATCAAATTACTTGTGAAGTATTATTTCATTTCCTTATAATTTTGTCTCATGCTAAGCACCTTTTTGCAGAAAAGTGTGTTGTTGCAGGTTATAATGTGTCAAAAATGCAAGTTTCTTTTAGCTGTGAAGTCTCCTTCCTCCTAAGAGTCTAGCATTAGGACCTCTTTATAAAATACTTATGCAAGACATACAAAAGTAAGTTGTGCAAGTCTGTTTAAGTCATTGTGAACAAGTGTTATGTAATATGAGTTTCAAGTCCAAGTAATGTTTAGGTGCATCACCATAGGAGTAGTTTTTCAGTTTATGTTATCTCCTTCTACCCTTTTTCTATGCAAGTTCAGTAGATTAGTTTTAGGTGATTACCAAAAGGAAGTAAGCCTTCTCTAAGGTTGACCTCTATTTGTCAAAGCCCACACTTTGAGAGGTCTTCCAATGTTTCACGAGTGGTTGAATAGGGTTCAACAAAGAGTGCACATTCAGGTGATAGAGTGCCAACATATGATAATTAGTTTCTTTAGGAGAGGGTTAAGGAGATATTGTGCATAAACTACAATTCTTGCATCTTGATCCACACACTAGTTTTAATTTCTCCTCGGTGGTGTAAAGCAAAGCAGGAAAATGTTGATGGTATTGATACTATTTTGGTCGAAATGACTTGTTTCCTTCATCTTTGATTGATCTTGATCAATTAATCTTGCTTTGGAGAATGTGTTGTGATGCATTCATGTATCGATATAGCGTATGATAATCCACAACTGAATCATTTTATTTTGGATGTGTTTTGGAGCCGACCTATGCAATATCAATTGTTTCATCAATGGTCATCTTGGAGCTGACTTAATTGAAGTTTTATGTTATTGCGGAAGATATTTATAAAAGGACAAATCATTTGTGAAAGTAGGTGTGTGTGTTGAAGATGTGTTAAGCATAATATTGAAAATAAAGTGTGTGAAATTTGTGTAATTATGTGATTGTGCAAAAAAGGGTCTGCAACATTAACATAAGTCAAAAGCTTCTTCCATGGCAGTTTAAGTTCCTATTTTTATTATAATCTCTTGTATCCTACTCTAAGATAGTGAACCTCATCAGGTTCTTTTGTATCTTGCTCCAAGGTTGTACATCTTATTTTGCAAGTCCATAGGTAGTGAGCCTTAACAAAATTGTAATTCTTGTTAGCAGTGAGCTACGTATATTGTGAGTTAATCCTCACCGTGGTTTTCCATCATTAGGTGATGTCTTTCTATGGTGCATGTGTTCTCTCTTTCTCTTTTTAGTTTATGTGATGTGTTGTTAGCTTGTAAATGAAATGATTAAGTTTTAAGTTATGATGATTCACCCCCCTCTTAGTACAACATTGTGTTCAACAACATTGACATTTCAAACTCACTTTGCATTACATTCTAGAACTTCTTGCACATATCATTATTGCTTTCGTCAAAGATAATGTAATCAAAATAGATAGCAAAAATCAACAATTGATCACCCTCTATTTTTATGTATAGATTACTATCTGTATTGCCTCTTTGAAACCATTACTATTGTAGATACCTATCCAATTTGGAATACCATGCTCTAGGAGCCTATTTAATTCCATATAGTACCTTATTCAACATGCACACAAAATGTGGATTAACTAAACATTGAAAACCTTTTAGTTGCTCAATGTAGACCTCTTCTAATTTTCCATTCAAAAATGCTGATTTCACATCCATCTAATATACTTTGAAGTTCTTGAATGTTGATAAGGCCAAAAACATTTTGATTGCTTCCAATCTTGTTATCAAAGAAAATGTCTCTTCAAATTCAATTCCTTCAACTTATGCATAACCTTTACATACCAACCTGACCTTATTTTGAATCACTTCTCCACCTTCATTCAACTTGTTTTTGAAGGCCCATTTAGTACCTATGACATTCTTACCTTTAGCTCTTGGAACCAGTTCTCAAGTTTCATTTTTCTTTATTTGAGTCAGTTCTTCCTCCATAGCTTCTATCCATCCTTTCTCTTTGCTTGCTTTTGTATAGGACCTTGGTTTAATTTTTGATAGTAATGTAAAATGTACCTGCTCATTTGGTTTCTCAATCCTTCTCCAGGTCTAACTCCACTATTCTTGTCTCTAATAATTTGATCTTCTGAGTGATTTTTTTGGGCATATCTTGCCAAAGTCTTTGTAATAGTATTCTTAGAATCAATTTTGGATTCTTCATCACTGTTGCAAATTGGCTCTTCATCATCTTCCACTTTTGGAATGTTAGTAGACTGAATTATCTCATCAAATATCATATTTGCACTTTCCACAATCATCTTCATCCTCTTATTGTAATATCTATATGCTTTGTTGGTCATAGAATAACTAAGAAAATACCTTCATCAGATCTGGAGTCAAACTTACCCAAATGTTCTTCATCCCTTTTGATGTAACATTTGCTTCCAAATATCCCGAGATGTTTGACTAAAGTTGGTCTTCCTCTCCATAACTCATATGGTGTTTTGCTAGACTTATGTTTGATTTGAGCTCTATTCAAAACCTATACTATAGTTTGAATTGCTTCTCTCCAATAAATATCTAGTAAATCTGCTTGAATCAACATGGTTATGGCCATCTCTTGTACAATCTGGTTCTTCCTTTCAACAACACCATTTTTCTACGGTGTCCTAGGAGCAAAAAATTGCCTCTAGATCCCATGTTCTAAACATAATTCATCATACTAGTTAGAAGTGAATTATCCACCTTTGTCTGATCTCGAAACCTTGATTATCCTTCTAGTTTCATTCTCAAATAATGCCTTGAATACTTCAAACTTCTCAAATTCTTCTAATTTATCTTTTAGAAAATTAATCCAAGTCATTTTAGTGTAATCATCAATAAGCATCATAAAATACCTATCACCTCATAGAATCTTTGTCCTCATTGCTCTACATAGATCTGAATGTATAAAATCCAAAGGCTTTGTTGTAGAATATTCCTTCATAGAAAAATATAGACTTTGTCTATTTTCCCTCATGACATGGTTTGCAACTTGTAAACTAAGGCTTCTTAATCTTTGGCATGTCCTAGACCATTCCTTTTGAGCTAATCTTCACAATGTCATCAAAATTGATGTGTCCCAATCTTCTGTGCCAAAGCCAACTTTCTTCTCTCTGTATAGTAAGACAATTTTGTCCATTCAACTCATTGAGATGATATATGTTACTATCAATTTTGCTTCTTTTCATAATCAATTCTTTGGTATCAAATTTTTGGATTTCACAACCTTTAGCACTAAATGAGAGTTGATAACCTTTTATCACACATTTGAATAACACTCAAAAAATTATGCTTTAATCCTTCAACAAACATAACATCGTGAGTTTTTATCTTACCGCCATCAAGACTTAAAATACCCTTATTGGTAATCTTGGTAATAGAATTGTTTCCAAGAGTTATAGATCCTCCATCAAAATTTTGAAATTCATGAACTTAATTTTGTCTCCAGTCATGTGACTAGAACATCTATTGCGTATAATCCACGATTTTTTCTCCTTTTGAGCATGTAGTGTAGTATGAGTTATCATGGATTTCTCTAATCTTTTCTCTTCCAATATCTTCTTCTAGACTTTATTTGAATCAAGACTCTAACATTATAATCCTTTTCTTCTTGCTTCTAGTAGAGGAGCACTCACAAAATTGCTTCTACAATTTATAGCAATGTGTCCAAAATTGTTGCACTTGTGACATATGATGTTGAAATTGTACAAAGGTGCAAATGCATTATTGCTAACAAAGTTATTTCTTCTTCCGAGCCTTTCTACATTTCACATCCTTATGACCAAAATTATTGCAGTAAAAATAACCATAAAAGAGTAGTGAGCCGGTATTGTATCTTTATCTTTAGGATCTTTTGTGCTTCCTCAACACTTGTATGAAACCATCATTTTGTACTTTGCTATCATTGGTTGTTGCACTTTGTTCAAACTTTTAACTTCTAGAACCAATTAATTTCTTTTGAATTCCCTTTAGCAGGCTTCCTTGGTTCTATCACTTTGTTCTTTGTTCATCAAAACCAATACTAGTTTTGATATGCAGAGATCTCTGACTTCCAAATATCTAATCTAGAGTCTCGATACTCTTCCCAAATTTCAATTACAACTAATGATTTAACTTCTCGAGCTCTTTTCTTATTGGCATAACTTTCGCTTCAAGCTTTTCATAGTCCTTGTCTTTTGACAATAATCTTTTAGTAAAAAATTCTTCAATTCTTTTTGCCTCTTCTGCTTGAGTCTTCATATTAATGATCATATTTTCTGCTCTCTCAAGATCCTAAGATAAATTATCTTTAGCCTTTACTTCGTATTTATTTTTTGTCTCTTGATTTCTTTGCCAACGTAGAGCAACTCTTCCACAAGGTCTACCTCATCATCATCATCATTTCCAAAATTCATCTCTACAACATCTTCAATAGTTTCCATAACCATGAATACAACCTTCTCTCTTTCATCTCCAAAGATGTCTTGATCCTCTTCATTAGTAGAATAGATTTCCTAATTAATGAAGAAACTCTTTTGTTTCCTCTGAACTTTATTCCCTTTCTGAAATGATTTATTTTCATACTTTTGTTCAACATTGTTAGAGTCTTTACAAGGACACTTAGCCATGAAATGTCCTACTTCACCACAATTAAAACATTTGAAAGGTAGTTTACCTTTATACTTACCGAAACCTCTTTGTAACTTTCTAACAAAGTTTACTTCCTTTGGATTTGATCCAGTATCAAAATATGGATCAACTTGCTTCTTAGAAGCTCTGATGCCACCTCTTTCCTTATAGAGTTCTCACTATCAAACCTTATTTCATAGGTAGTCAAGATTCCATGTATTTCAACCATTTTTAAAGAATTCAAATCTTTAGCTTCTTCAACAGTAGAAACTTTAGAATTAAATCTTCTAGGAAGAGACTTGAGTATCTTTTTCACAATTATGCTTTCTTTCAATTCCTCACCAAGACCTTTGTTAAAATTGACAACTTCATAAACCTAGAGCATAAATGTGGTAATGTTTTCTTCTTCCTTCATTTTTAGACTTTCAAACTGACTTTGATGAGTTTTAAGTTTTGCTTCTTTAACATTTTCATCACCTTCATAGATGGTGTGCAATTTATCCCACACTTCCTTCGTTGTCGTACATTGCATGACCTTCACAAACTCAAAGTTAGATAATCCACATAAAATAACATTCCTTTCCTTAGCATTATTTTCATAAGCCTTCTTTTTGGCCCGATCCCTTGGAGGGTTTTCAAGAATCTCATATCCATCTACAACTGATTGCCAAATTTCAAGACCTATAGCCATCAAGTATGCTTCCATTCTTACTTTCTAAAGTGCATAATTTGATCCATCAAAGAGTGGTGCCTTATTTGTAGACAATCCTTCTTGAGCCAAAAAGTGTGCCATATCGAATCTAATTCAAGCTAATTAAGCTTCTTCAAAGGAACTTGACTCTGATACTAATTGAAGGGCACACAATCTACTGAGAGGGAGGGGGTGAATCAATAGATAAAATTAATTTAAAACTCTTCACATATATCAAACATGAAACTTGAATTAAAGCAAATATTGATAATCAAGCAACTACATAAGCACACACATCTACATATGAGAACACCAGATATACACGAAAATCCAAGATGATAAAAACCATGGTGAAAATAGTTGCTTGGATCTAGTGTCCAAATTCAACCTCACAAGGCATAAATATAACAAGGGAATTTATAATATGAAGTAGGCACCAACCCACCAGAGACACCAATCCCCGAATCTATTTGTAGGTACCAACCTATAGGAGACACCAATCTCCAGTACAAAGATCTGAGCACCAACTTAGTGAGGAAAACACCAGTCCTACTAAAATTACAAAGATAAAGCTTGTAGATCTTCAATGCTGATTACACAACTTACACAAAGTCTAAACTTGATTCATACACTCTACTACACTCCTCAAGATGTTTTGATGATGACACAAAATGATTGAGATGCTTCACATTGAATAACACTATTTCACACAGATTCACATCCTTGTATATTCACTCACCACCTTCTCTTTAATTATTCTCACACTTTACACTATGCATTTGCATAAATGTATGATGATTATATACAAAAAATCATATTAACATTACTTCATGTCGGTCAGGGATCTGTAATTAACTAGGACGATATAAGGTGGACCTAAATTCAAATTACACGAAACATGTAACAGGTAGGTCCTATATCAAATTTGTTGCCTCCAAACAACATGATGTCATGCACTTCCATAATATTCTTAACATGGGCCTATTTTACCACCACATGTTAACTTTGAATCCCACGCACTACTAACCATTGCCACATAGTTTCACAACACAAAATGATATGACAATACATTACATTTAATTCTCACTGATCTACTAACCAAATTCCTTTGACATTAATGACAACTTATGTAAATTAAGTCTAAATTCACCTATGAATACTAAGTCATCATCTACATATTCTTAGATTGCAAGTAAAAAATAATTAACATATAAAGATGCATTGAAGTACCATCAAAGTCATTAACCATTAACTCCTCACCAAGCTCATACAAATATCATTAAGACATGTAACATAAAGTAATAAGACATCATGAATATCTACATAATCTTCATTATTTGTAAGCAAATTATCATCATAAGGTGTACCACCATCATACAATGCAACATAAAAAACATGAGATGCCAAAAAAACTATCCTCATAAAGTACACCATCACCATGTGTTAAAGAAGATAACTTGTTTAGATCACTATCCCCAAGCTCCTTATAAGATGGAACACTAAAAATAAGTTAACCTAAGGATATAGAAATAGGTTTGTCATTACATGTGGAAAGAGTGACATCATAATATCATGAATTGTCAATGGTGTAACTACACCATGTAGAAAGCATCATCCCTAGATGTATTTTCTAGAGGTAGGGCTGAACCATCACCATCCATCACACAAGGGGTATGTACAATCATAATGAATTATGTATACAAATTGAGTAAATTCCTTTAAGATCGATGAAAAAGCACCAATAAGGTCCATGAAAGAGGAGAAGCTAGATATACATTGTCAGACTACTAAATTGGTTGTACCTCACTTTGAATCATCTTTATGTTGAAACATGATATATGAACATGTAGATTAGATCCTTAATCTTTAAATTTGAATACAAATTCAACTCAGATGGTGTTAACCTTTACAATCCTATTTCTCGTGGTTATTTGAATATGATGGTATCAATATATCAATAGAGTTTGTTGTGATAGGAATGAGAGGTGACATGCTCCCCTCATTGCCTTAGTCAAACCATCAGAATCAATTCAATGACTCAAACTAGTTCAAAGAGACTTCAAGAAGGCATGCACACTCCTCATTTATTCTTATCAACATTGATGTTATTGTAGTAATGATTTGATGCTAGATCATGATGTCATAAGATGATTGTTAGATATCTCCTAGACGATTAAAATGAACTAAGGTTTGTTCTTTTACACAATACCCTAACATGTGATTTGAATATTTCACACTTAAATTGATATGTAATGATCAATAGGAAGGGGTTCAATCGAGACCCCTAACTTAAATTTGAAGTAAAAAATTTAAGAGCCAATTTTTTTTTCAAATTTGATCCGTATTAAATTTAATATTTACAAATCAAACCTAAATCAAACCTTGAATAAAGAACAAATAAACTCTAAATTAAATCTAAACACTTAAATTATATAAAATCAAATTCAATATCATTATCTATCCATTTTCATGTAAAAATTATGCACTAACCATCACATATAAAATATAAAATAAATAAATCAAAACCAATTAGAAAAGAGTGCATATTATTTTCACCCTTTTAGCCTTAAAATTAATGGTATCCAACTACTTAACCATACCTTAAATTTAAATTTTTTGGCATCAACTTTTCAAACAAAAAATGTGCTTCCCATTGGAGAAGCCATGTGAAAGAGAAAGGAAGCACCAAAATACAAAAAGAAAACAAAATTTCAAAAAAGAAAAAGAAAAAAGGGGCACTAAAGTAAAACATTACCCTAGAAAACAAATCAGCGATGCCCAGTCCTACACGATAAAACAAAACTGGACCCAAAAATCCAAACTAGAGCTTCGTAACCAAACCTCGGGTCCCAAAAGAATCCGTTCGAACCAAGTAGGCAGGTTCGGACTCCGAACCACGTCATTTCCGGAGCTACAAATGACATGTCTTTCATTTCAAATGCATTTGCGTTGAATTTACATCTGCGTTTGGCCTTTATTCCCATTATTCATAAAGTGTTCCCGATCCTTTCATCCTCTCATGCTCTGTATTTCCTAAGACTCTCAACCCTGGTGAGGGTTGTAAGATCTGAGAACGCTGCGCTGTTGTATCATTAAATCATCGTTTTTGTTGGAATTCGCATACCGATTTTGGGCTCTTCGAATTGTTCCGATTTTTTGAGCTTGATAGTGCAGGATTTGGTGGAGTATCGAGGGTTTTTAGGGGCTATAGAACAGATCGATGGTTTTCACTGCTTAAATCTGTAATTGGCCTCTACGGATCAGAAATAGGGTTTCGTAATTGGATAAATTTCTAGGAAGGGTAGTTTAAGTTGCCTCGGCAGTCATGGCTGCAGCTAGCGCGCCGATCACCATGAAGGAGGCTCTGACGGTGAGTTATCGATGCAATTTTTGTAGCTTCTTTGGTGAATATATGGCGTTATTAAGTAAAGTAGGGTTTGTATTTTTTTTTTTTCCGCTATTTTTCATGTTTGAATAGGGCTTATGATTATTCGAAGTCAAAATGTTTGTTTTGTGGATTTTTGCGGATCCGTATAAATTCAGCGATATTGCAGCGGATCATGTCCTCTGGTATAGATTTGCCTTTACGAGAAGTCAGGGTACAATCTTGCAGTAGGTCTGCTTGTTGTAAATTGTTATTGCCAAATATTTGTTAATAACACCTTTATGCGAAATAATCTGGGAAAATGTTGGTGAAGTGGACTTGGACGTGGTATAACCTAGAATAGTAGTGCCTGGCGGATCTTATTGCAATTGATTCTTTGAAGAAACTAAATTGTGAAGAGTTGAACGTTCTCCGATTTCGTCATTGGCAGACCTTGATATTGATTTGTTGTTAAAGTGTCCTCGATTAAGAATTACGAAACAGGTTAATTGCGGATCTGGATCTAGTGCTCAGATCTGGTGGTAGCTGCAATGCGAAAATCTTTGATTTGATTTTGAGCTGGTGAAGCCCTGGGCTAAAATGCACACATCAGGGTTCTTGCATTAGTCCAGGTTACTACCCTAACAACCAGGGAAGCTCCCTTAGCTCACGCTACAGTTGGCTTGTCACCTCTAGTGCATGCTTATTACACAACAGTAACATTTTGCTGTATTTAATATTGAGCTGGAGAAGCTCTGGGCTTAAATGCACAAATCAGTTTTCTTACATTTGTCGAGGTTACTACTATAACAACTATGAAAGCTTCCTTAGCTCACATGACAGTTGGCTTGCCACCTCTATTGCATACTCTCACAATGGTACCATATTGCTAGATGCGACTTTACACAACTGGGGAATTCTCCAAATGTAGGAAAAACTGGGTCAGTCCACAGCCTGAGTTCCCTTTCTATCTACAAATGGTAAATGCTCATGTGCAGTGCTTACTGGATATAATTATACAGGTCATAGATTTAAGCCTAATGTATTTGTACAATGCTCATGCGTGGAATAGCAGACCAGGTTATAGATTTAAGTCTGATCTATTTTGTACTTTTTATGCATTAAATTTACTGTGCAGATGTCTGATGCATCATAATGTAATTGAAGATGCCTTCTGTTTGTGAAAAAATGAATTTTGATTATGGCTTAACTTAGAAACCTTAAGGAAAAATATAATTGAAAAGACAATCAATCCATATCTCCTTTCTTGCTGATTTTTATCATGTATTCCAATACTCCCAGTTTCACTGTTAAGTAGAAGTGTCACTTAAGTTTTCAATTCTAAACTAAATATACAATAAAAATAATACTATATAGTAGGTGATGTTCAATGTCTGTAATTCCTCCATGATATTGATGTCTGAGTTAATTTTGAATTAAGGAAACTTAGGTGTTGAGAATAATAATATTACTAAGATTTCCTATCCTGCATTTGGATTCTTGCAGTTGCCAAGCCTTGGGATAAATCCACAGTTTATTACATTCACTCATGTTACTATGGAATCAGACAAGTACATTTGTGTACGGGAAACTGCTCCTGCGAACAGTGTTGTGATCATTGACACAAATAATCCTGTGCCTGTGATGAGGAGACCTATTACAGCAGATTCAGCTCTAATGAATCCCAACAGTAGAATTCTTGCATTGAAAGGTTTTGTTGGATTCTACTCTTCTTTAAGCATCTTTTTTAATTTTACAATTTGTTACATTACCTCTAAAGTAGATTCTGTGGATCTTTAGTTGTAGCATTCTTTTAATTTCTATTCACCAATTTAATATATAAAGTGTAAGTAGTCCATCAGAAATAAAACTATTTAGTTTCTGGTCGGGTACAATGTGCTTTCTAGAGCCGTTTGGGTTTCTTTCAAGGTGATGCAATTTATATTTTTGTTGTTTGCATGTTTGCTTCTTCTACAACTGTAATGGTAGGGTCACTAAATCAATTAGAGCAGTTTTCTTAAAACCTAGATAATGTGGTCAACCAGATGAGAGAAATTTAACTTATTGTAGAAAAAAGTACCACTGATTGCAACAATAGTATGTATTTATTCCCATGTGGGGTGGCCAAATTGGAAGATTTAGTCAACTAGTCAGAGTATGTACTTAACTATGGGAAGGATTTTTTTTTTTAAATTGCAAACAGGCTGAGCTCACCTTTACATTGGTGCTTTTAGATGTCTATGGATCTCAGAGTCTGTGCCAGTAATGTGATTTATATGATTGAGGGTGGCATTAAATGAAAAGCCCAAAAAATGACAAGTTTCCTAGGCATTAAAATATATATGGTGGTTATTTTAATGTAAATCACAAATTAGGTGGTTGTATATATAGTTAATCTCCTTGAAAGTCATGCCTTTGGAACATAATTTATTCCTGCAGATTTGTTTGTCAGTGCTAGTATTTATTGCAGGAATATTTAGTTGCAAGTGTGCAGCTTTTATGGACCTTCTTTGAATGCACACAATAATTGAAACTCAAATCATAAACATTAGATTTCCACAGTCCATTGTAACAAAATATTAGATTGGAAAACTCTGAGAATTTTTGAATGACATGTTTTGAATCAAACTACATGATCCATTAAATATCAATATGAGTAGGGAGGATTTTTTTATGACGAAGATTATAAACAAAATATAGAACCAACCATTCAAATTGGAAAAATGTAATTTGCAAGGATTGTTAGAAAGAAGCATAGGACATAAATTATAAATGCAACGAGAGAAGCATAGGACATAAATAAGATATGAGGTTGGCTATATCATTCTTAAAATTAGTAAATCTTGTAAATTAACTTGATATTATGCCTGAAATTTAATGCACTCTAGAAAGCCCCAAATTCAAAGGAAAGAATTTAAGCTTGCTATGGCAAAAAGTTTGGTTACAAACAAATTAATACAGAGCATAGAAATAATCAAAATGGAATCAAGCAATGATAAGCGTTAAAGAGAACAAATATAATGAGGCAAAAAACATAACAAAATATAAACTAAAGAATTGAAATTGTATTTATATAAAAGTTACTAACATTAAATAATATAATCATATATAAGTGCTAAGAACTAAAAATTAAAAACTAGCTAGAATCAAAAGTTAAAAAGAATAATATTATTTTACAAGGAGTATAAAATATCAATAAATTATGATGCAGTATAGTAAAATATAAAAATGAGAAAAGAATAATATTATTTTTATAAACAATACAAGAAAAGGGTGACAAATAAAAACCAGAATATTTGTTCAACAGAATAAAGGTTAAAAATATAGAAGGATAGAAGTATTGTAGTATCGAGTATCTAAGATTGGGAATTGTTATGAGAAATTATAGAATACACATTAAAATTAATACAAATAATATTACAATAATAGATATTAATTTTAACAATATAAAAATATTAAAAAAATTCAGGTTTTTTAACCAGAAGCAATCTAATGTCAAACTCAAATCTTATAGCTATGAGTACCAGTTGATGTCACAAATGCTTTTTGTATTAGTGTAATTAAGTGAGAGCTACAATCATGAAGATGTGGAAGTTTTACCTTAAGAAAATCGGTACGTGCTATTTTATATCCAATTAAAATAATACGTAAAATAGATTTTCAATGATATGCGGATACCATCATTTAGAAACTAACAAACTAACAATGCTAGTGCTATTACAGCAGTGGTTTTGATTGCTGGCATGCCAAGCATAAATATTTGTGAGTGAGGTGTGATGCAAAGACAGTAGGACTGCAGAAATTCCCCAATTATCTTGTATAACAGTATAACACAACCTCATACTTTTACGAAGTGATGGAACTTTGACGGGCTTTCAGTGTCACTAGCATTGAAAATGCTGTACCATTCCTGATTCCCTTCATATTTTTGTTGTTGACATGAACAGCTTAAAGTTTGTTACTCCAAGAGGCGTTCTACAGTGGCATCAAGGAGTGTCATGTTGTTATTGTGTACATAAAAACCAAAACACAGGCGACATGTTAAAAAAAAACTAGAACTACAAAATTAAAGATTTAAAAAGTTACATATAATATATAATATTTATTACACTTTTCAAAGAAAAAGTAAAACAAAGAATTACAGAAGTAATGAATGGTTGCTTTTTTAAAGGTAAAATTAAAAATTAAAATTTATATACAAAAGTAAAAAGGCTCTTCAAATTAAAATAAAAGTAAACAAGGTAATAAAATAAAGTCATTCTTAAATAAAAATCAAAATTTATTTGTCCATGTAGTAAATAAAATAATTCTAATGTAAAATAAAATAATACACAAGTAAAAATAAAATAATTCTGAAGTAAATAAAATTAAAATAATTCTTAAATAGGTTCGAAGTAAAATAAAATAATTCTAAGTAAAAAATCAAAACAGATAACTCTTAAATAAAATAATTCTGAAGTAAATAAAATTAAAATAATTCTTAAATAGGTTCGAAGTAAAATAAAATAATTCTAAGTAAAAAATCAAAACAGATAACTCTTAAATAAAATAATTCAAAGATTGATATCTATTAGTGTTTTTAGATAGATGTATTTAAGGTATCTATACTAGTTACACTGAATAGCAGCAAGGTGGTTGTAATGGAGTGAGTGAATAACGAAAATTCCTTAACATAGATTTGATGGCCATTTACACATCAAACCTTTATTATTCCAGATTGTGAGTATATGTACACACACACACATACATATAAATATGGAGATGGAACAAGCTGTTCGATATAGGCACCTCAAGACTTATAAGTTATATGTTCTGGTGCCTTTTAGATGGATGTATTTAAGATATCACTGCTAGTTACTGTTCACATGGGGAAGCTACATTGATCACAGAAGATGGACTAAGACAAAAATTATTTATATTGTGCTCAGAAGCCTATTGTTTACATGCTAAAGAGCAAGCTTGAAAGGACAATTTAGCTGGATAAATAGTTTTTTCATGAGTTTATAGTGACAAGCTTAATATTTTAAACAACAAAAAATATAGTGCAAGTACATATAAGACAAAGAAATGGATTATGTGTGCAAAAATCTGTGCTATAAACATTTTGACATCAAGTAATGAATGCTAAAGATTTTCATATGTAGAAAAACTATCACACTTAGCAAAGAGAGCAAGTTTGTTCTATTGCAGAGTTAATACTTGCAGCTTAAAATGTTAGTAGAGAAGGTAATAGTATATTTAACTAAGCATTATGAAAAAGAAAATTTAAAGGAAATAGAGTACAAACTATATATATTATACATTCTGAACTAGATTAGCTGAAGGAAATATAGTGTAAAATCACACATTTCTATTCCATTATTTTCCTTGTGGGATGCACCCTTGGGAATAGAGTTGTTCTGTCGTGATTTGCTGGTTTTCAGTGATTGGCCCCATTTCCTTCTAAATGAAGTCTTAGTGAATCTTGTGGTGGACTTTATCAGTTTTCTCATTGCCTTTGTTGCCTTTGTTGCTCTGCATTATAGCTAAAATCCATTAATAACAATGTCTTGTCTCTAGCAAGCAGTTTCTTGGAAGTCAAACTGTATTTACTTTAATTTTATTGAACATTTAGATTCTGTGTTAAGCAACAGACAGTTCAATGGAATCCGATTTTCTTGGAACCAATCAAAATGAATTACCAGTTACTAATGGTTAATAACTTAATCATGGTTAATGTTGAAATTGTGGATCTGACATTTCATGTGTTATGAATGGCAGCTCAAATACCAGGCAGCACTCAGGATCATCTACAGATATTTAACATTGAGATGAAGGCAAAAGTAAAATCATATCAGATGCCTGAACAGGTATTGACATTTTGCCAACTTGGATTATTTCTCGGCTCAGTTTGTATCTACTAGTGCTCTTTTATCAACACACAAAGATCATGATATCTCATATATTACAAACTTGTAATTCATAGGTTGTGTTTTGGAAGTGGATCACACCAAAGATGTTGGGACTTGTTACACAGAGTTCAGTGTATCATTGGTCATTGGAAGGTAATGAAAAGCTCTGGAAAATTAAAAAAACTTCTGCTTTTTATGTGCCCTTTATGTTATAATATTCCTAAAGCAAAGCAAGGTGCAATATTGAATTTGACTGAAATTCTATTTTTGTGTACTCATGCAAAGCTTGTTTTCTGTTGCCGATGTGCTTTCTTCTGTTTTTTCTTTCTTTTTAACATGTCAAATTATTGGCATACAGGGGATTCTGAACCTGCCCGAATGTTTGAGCGAACGGCCAATTTAACAGGCAACCAGATAATAAATTATCGATGTGATCCTACTGAAAAGTGGCTTGTTTTGATTGGAATTGCTCCAGGAGCACCTGAGGTGTGTACTATCTAATGGCTGTGATATTATTATATTCCTTAATTGATGGGGTTTACAATTGTTATTGACAGTAACAAAATTCTGTGGACAGAGGCCACAACTTGTCAAGGGGAACATGCAGTTGTTTTCTGTAGAGCAGCAGCGAAGTCAAGCTCTAGAAGCCCATGCAGCTGCATTTGCATCATTTAAGGTAAAAGTCTCTTCCACTCTTTGAGATTATTTTCTCTGGCACTTCAAGCTTGAACCATATCAGATGCTTCTTTCTTGTTGTGCTTCCATTTTCATCTTGTCTCTAAAATCTGTGGAGTGTGTCCTAATGTTGATTTTGTTTTTCTGTAGGTTGCAGGCAATGAAAATCCTTCCATCCTTATTTCGTTTGCTTCAAAAACAATCACTGGAGGGCAGCTCACTTCAAAGTTACACGTGATTGAGTTGGGTGCACAACCAGGTATGGTATTCTGTTGCTTCTTGATTTGCAATCTGAACCAGCTTAAAGTTTGCAGAGTTGTTGGTTTTTCTGTAAAATAAGCTCTCTTTGATATTGCAGAAAAACTATAGGAACTGTAATCCTTTGGTTTAAAATGGATTTCATGAAATGGTCCTCGGGATTATCAATTATGTGAAATGACATTAACACTCTGTTGCAACTCTTTCAAATGAGTTTGATTGTGGAATTTTTGTTTTGCTTTTACCTATAGCAACACGTACTCTGAGTTGTCTTGCAGAATAGTTCAGTATTTTGAGCATATTTTGAAATATTTTTCAACCCAGTTTCTTAGTTTTCTCTTATACTCTCGACCTGAATTTTCTTTTTGCCATGGTAGCAGGAAAAATGACTTATATTTAATGCTTAAGACCTAATAGGAGCTTTTTATTGTATGCTTTGAGTTCTGGCCATTGAATATGGCTATAGATGAGAAACTTATCATAACTGCACAGTTGCACTTGTGGTTGTCTATTTCATTCTCAAAGCCAATGTTTAGGATACCTTTATATGGCAACATTTTAGTTTACTCTGTATTTTGTTTGCCTTCTCTGTTATACTTATGTCTGATGCTTTTTATTATTTTAAGTGTGGATATTCAAAGAGAGTGCAGGATAATGCTTATATTTTAGCTTTATCTGGCATTTTGCTGTTTTGTATGGCACTGGTAAAGAGAGTGGAAAGTGAATATTTGAGTTGTAATTTTGGATTTTTTGAATCTAATCAGGTAAGCCAGGGTTCACAAAGAAACAGGCGGATCTGTTTTTCCCACCAGATTTTGCAGATGATTTTCCAGTATCCATGCAGGTAAGATTTTCATTGATAGAATTCTGTACACGAAAATGATTTTCTAATGACTATGCTGTAGGTACAAATTGAGATATTGGTCTCCTAACACAATTCTCTGGTTTGAACAGATATCACACAAGTATAGTCTGATATATGTCATTACAAAGCTGGGACTTCTGTTTGTTTATGATTTAGAAACAGCAACAGCCGTTTACAGGAATCGGATCAGTCCTGATCCAATCTTTTTAACATCTGAAGCAACTTCTGTTGGTGGGTTCTTTGCCGTCAATCGGAGGGGGCAAGTGTTGCTTGCAACTGTCAATGAAGCTACAATTGTGCCTTTTGTTAGTGGACAGGTGGTTTTAATATCCTTATGTGTGTATTTGACTGAAGCTTTTGTGCTTTCAATTTAAAGCTCTCCATGTATTAACAAATGTGCTTGTTGCATTTCTCCAGCTCAACAACCTTGAGCTTGCTGTGAATCTTGCTAAAAGAGGAAACCTTCCTGGGGCGGAAAATCTGGTAAGTGTCAGCACTGTGATTTTGCATATTTTAGTCCATGCCTAAAATGTATGCTTTGGCATACATGAGGATCAAGTCCCAAAATATTTATGTACTATTGCAATTTAAGCAACTTTATAATATCAAATTATAAATATTCTTGAGAACTCTAGTATGTCCATACACTTGGAACTTATTCTAGTAATACTTGACATATGTTTGAAGTTGAGATCTTAGACTGAAACCTCAAATAAGAAATTGAGGGGAATTTTCAATGAACAGTTTCCTGGCACTTTTATTTTTTGTGTTTTGGGTCATTTTTTCTGCATTTTGTTGATTAAGTAAATGGAATTAATGCATAATTGAACCTAATGGACTCCTCACTAGCATACATTCAATTGGCAAGGGAAAGAGTGTATTTTTGACAGATTGAATTTATACTCTTTTTGTTAGTATTAGGCAGAAGAATTATATTTTATTGCAACTAACAATATAAATTGGTATCATTATGTTCTTGCAACTTGAAGAAATAGATGTTGTAATTGAATATTAGTGTTTGCTATGTAGGTTGTCCAGCGATTCCAAGAGTTGTTTTCTCAGATGAAGTATAAAGAAGCGGCAGAACTTGCTGCTGAATCTCCTCAAGGCATTCTTCGTACGCCAGACACTGTAGCAAAGTTCCAGGTAGTTTTGGATTTCATCAAAGTTATATCTGCTGGTAGTAGGTCCAGTAAATCACACTTTGCAAATATTTTTAAGTTTGATAAAGCAAGGAAAATGTCAATACTTCTTAGAATTATTATTAAAGAAGCTGCCAATTTTATTGCAGAGTGTTCCAGTACAACCAGGGCAAACACCACCTCTTCTCCAGTATTTTGGTACTCTATTGACGAAAGGAAAGTTGAATGCATTTGAGTCTCTTGAACTTTCACGATTAGTTGTAAATCAGAATAAAAAAAACCTTTTGGAGAATTGGCTTGCTGAGGACAAGTTGGAGTGTAGCGAGGAATTGGGGGATCTTGTGAAGGTTAGATTTGATGCTTTTAGTGTGTACCACAGTTTGTATGCTGATCAGTTCTGTACTTTGTAATTACTAAATTAGTATATTGTCTTTTTTAATCTAAGGTTTCTTATATACTTGGTAATTGATTTACTGCCCTTTTTAGATTAAATGTTTCTTATATATATGGTAATTAGTATAATATATCTTTTTTTTAATTAAATGTTTCTTATGTAGGAAGTATTAGAAATCTCTTTTTGGCTGAAGTTGCCAATAGCAAGTCCCTAATTTTTGTCCACTATCCTCTATGTGTGCTCTGTGTCTGTAAATTGCAGCTATTTCCTCATTTCAGTTTTTTAGAATGCATGTTTTGGAAATTCTTACTCCTTTTTAATTCAAAATGGTATGGTACTTGTGCCTAGGGAATTTATATCTGATTTAGTGAAGTGGCTTGGAGTTGTTTATGTTTGTTTCTTTAGCTCTGATTTAGCAAAAGCCACCGTGTTTAATGGTGTAGCAGCTTCTGTAATATTTTTTTGCAGGGTAGATGTCAATAATAAAATGCTTTGATTTGTGGATTGTTCTACATTACTGTTTTAATTTCATCATGCTTTTTACCAAACAATTGTTTTATTGTTTAGAACTTTCCTGCAACTCTTTTGTGCAATTTAATACCTTGAATAATTTAATCTGCACTTTGTCCACATTTTAATATAATGCTAATTTATCTTTTGAATAACTTTTTGTTTCTTGGTGTAGACTGTGGACAATGACCTTGCATTAAAAATTTACATTAAAGCAAGGGCTACCCCAAAAGTTGTTGCAGCTTTTGCTGAGAGAAGGGAATTCGACAAAATACTTATTTACTCTAAACAGGTATACCTTGACGTTGTTTTCTTGTCATTTGTGATGGAAGTAAGGGCTTATTTATGTTTAAACTAATGGGAAAAGGTATTCAATCTTTTTGGGAGCATTTGTTTCTTTTATTTCATCACTCTCTTCTTTGTTTTGTTTAATGATTATAGCTATACAAAATAATGTGACTGGGGGCATAACATAGGACTCTCCTGACTTCTCCTGACTTTTGTAGGTTGGGTACACTCCTGATTACTTGTTCCTCCTCCAGACAATTTTGCGCTCTGATCCCCAGGTACTATCAATTGATAGAAATATATTTCTGATGTTGAATCTGAAGATGTTCTGAAGAGAGGTCTTAATTGTTGAGTAAATTTTGCAGGGCGCTGTAAACTTTGCATTGATGATGTCTCAAATGGAGGGTGGTTGTCCAGTTGATTACAATGTCATCACGGATCTCTTTCTTCAGGTAATTGCTTTCTAGTTGTTGTAAATTCACATATCTTCTTCCTATTGATAGATAGCTTATGGTTTTTGATATGGAACTCTAAATTTGAGATGACTATTAAACTATTGCTCTCAATGTAATTTGTTTTGTTATATGATTATTTCTTGTAGTGCTTGTATTTGGTGATAAAGTATATTCTTTAGAAAATACTTAGGAGCTAAAAAATATTTCCCTCAAAATCAGAGTTAATAACTTGTCTGGGTGATATATTGTTCTCAACACATTGTCAAAGGTTGTTTTGTTGGTCAATCTGATTTAGAATATTGTCTAGATATTCAGTAGCCAAAATAAGCATAGGTGAAACTTCTTATGTTGAAGTATAATCATTTGTCAATATAACTTATTATCTATCTTTTTGTTTCATATGTAAATCTATATGCAGCGTAACATGATCCGTGAAGCAACATCCTTTTTGTTGGATGTTTTGAAGCCTAATTTGCCAGAACATGCGCATCTTCAAACTAAGGCAAGTTGTTAATATGATTATGAAGCAACTAGCTTTTAAATTTTCTTAGACCTAGTTTAAAACATGCTTACGTGCAAAGTCCGGCAAGAGTGAAAATGAACTATTTATACATTGTTGATTGTAGAAATTATTGTGATTTCAGCTTTATTGATTTTATCTGTTCTGCAGGTTCTCGAGATTAATTTGGTCACTTTCCCCAATGTTGCTGATGCTATCTTGGCAAATGGAATTTTTAGTCATTATGATCGTCCTCGTATTGCACAATTGTGTGAGAAAGCTGGTTTATATATGCGTGCGCTTCAGGTAGGTGATTCATTGGGATGCATTTAGGCTTTAACTTAGATCTGATGTCAAGTATGAAGCATTGTCTATGTTGATTGTTATAGGTGATTCAGGTAGGTGATTCAGGTAGGTGATTCATCGGGATGCATTTAGGCTTTAAGTTAGATCTGATGTCAAGTATGAAGCATTGTATATGTTGATTGTTATAGAAATATTTAAATTTGCTACATATTTCCTTATGTCAAATGGTTTCTTAGGAAATATTTTGTTCATCACTAATATTGTAAATTTTGGATACAGCACTATACAGAGTTGCCAGATATTAAACGTGTCATTGTCAACACCCATGCTATCGAGCCACAGGTCTGTGAAACATGATGTGCTCTTGAAATTGAATAGAAACTACCAATTCCCTTACTGATTACAGTGTTTCTCAGGCCCTTGTTGAGTTCTTTGGGACCCTTTCTAGAGAGTGGGCATTGGAGTGCATGAAAGATCTCCTTCTTGTCAACCTGAGGGGAAATCTCCAAATAATTGTCCAGGTAAAAATTGTGCACCTTTTATGTATTTCAAATTAATATTGTTGGCTCTAGATGAAAATGACAACTCTAGATGACAATGATAATTGCTTTCTTATTTTTGATGTTAATTTCTTTCATGTCACACAGGCTGCCAAGGAATATTCTGAACAATTGGGTGCAGATTCATGCATCAAGTTGTTTGAACAGTTCAAGTCTTATGAAGGGCTTTATTTCTTCTTGGGTGCATATTTGAGCTCCAGGTGATTTGACTTTGGATTGTCACTTGTATCATTTTGTCACTGATATTCATCGATCTATTTGAGGAGGTAATTTTGTCGTAGCCTGAGAACTGTGTACTTATATGGTAAACTGTATTTTTGATGTCATTGGCAGTGAGGATCCCGACATTCACTTCAAGTACATTGAAGCGGCAGCCAAAACTGGACAAATCAAGGAGGTGGAACGTGTAACTAGAGAGTCAAACTTCTATGATGCTGAAAAGACAAAGAACTTTCTTATGGAAGCAAGACTTCCAGATGCTCGTCCACTGATAAATGTTTGTGATCGGTTTGGATTTGTACCGGATCTTACCCATTACTTATATTCAAACAATATGTTGCGATACATTGAAGGCTATGTCCAAAAGGTAGGTCTTCATATTGAACACTTCTTTTTTCCTCCATGTTTTGTGCCAGATAAAACCTTATGTATCTTCAAGTCGCAGGTCACTCATTTCAGAGATCTTTAGTTTCTAAAAAGAGTTCTATAAACAGACCATATTTATCATGTTACTGATAATGTCTGAAAGACTGCCATGGATACCAAAATGTTTTATGCATGCCATGTGAAATTTATTGTTGGTACCATGTCTTTTTAACAGTGGAGAACTAATATAAACTTAAAGGACATTCTTATTTATTGGAAAAGGGCTAATGTAACATATATTCGTTATAATATGAGCCTTTATCATTTTTATTGTGTGGGTTCTGCACATGCTTTTAAAGAACTAAATTGTTTACTCTTTTCTGTTTGTTGATCAGGTAAATCCAAGCAATGCTCCTTTAGTTGTTGGTCAGCTGCTTGATGATGATTGTCCCGAGGACTTCATCAAAGGTCTTATTCTGTCTGTTCGTTCTCTCCTTCCTGTTGAACCACTTGTTGAAGAATGCGAGAAAAGGTAATGTATAAAATATCCAAAGCTATTTTTCAATTTCCATAAGGTTTATATTAAGCTAACAGTTCTTGTTTTGTCTTTGTTTCTTCCAGGAACCGGCTTCGATTGTTGACACAATTTTTAGAGCATCTTGTGAGTGAAGGAAGTCAGGATGTACATGTACACAATGCGTTGGGTAAAATCATTATTGATACAAATAATAATCCAGAGCACTTCCTCACTACAAATCCCTACTATGATTCTCGGGTGGTGGGTAAATACTGTGAGAAAAGGGATCCAACTCTGGCAGTTGTTGCATATAGGCGGGGACAATGTGACGAAGAGCTTATTAATGTCACCAATAAAAATTCTCTATTTAAGCTCCAAGCAAGGTATATTCTGAAGGACTTTGAGCTTCTGTTATATGCATATAGTGTTTTCTCAACTAAGGATCATGGTTTTTAACCAATAAGTATGTTACGTTTTGTTTCAGGTATGTTGTTGAGCGGATGGAACCTGACCTTTGGGAAAAAGTTCTTAACCCAGATAATCCTTTCCGGAGGCAACTTATTGATCAAGTTGTATCAACTGCTTTACCTGAAAGCAAAAATCCAGATCAGGTATCTGCGACAGTGAAAGCATTTATGACTGCTGATCTGCCGCATGAGTTGATTGAACTTCTAGAGAAGATTGTTCTACAAAATTCTGCTTTCAGTGGAAATCCTAATCTGCAAAATCTTCTCATCCTGACAGCCATTAAGGCTGATAAGTCGCGTGTAATGGACTACATTAATAGGTTGGACAACTTTGATGGCCCTGCAGTTGGGGAAATTGCTGTTGGAGCTGAGTTATATGAGGAGGCCTTTGCCATTTTTAAGAAGTTTAATCTAAATGTACAAGCTGTAAATGTTCTTTTAGACAACATTCGAAGCATTGAGCGGGCTGTGGAGTTTGCCTCACGTGTTGAGGAGGATGCGGTATGGAGTCAAGTGGCAAAGGCACAACTTAGGGAGGGAATGGTCAGCGATGCTATTGAATCATTCATTCGTGCTGATGATGCTACAGAGTTCCTTGATGTGATCAGGGCAGCAGAGCTAGCAAGTGTGTATCATGACCTAGTTAAGTATTTGCTGATGGTGAGGAAAAAGATTAAAGAGCCAAAGGTTGACAGTGAGCTTATCTATGCATATGCTAAGATTGACAAACTTGGTGAAATTGAAGAATTTATACTAACACCAAATGTTGCTAATCTTCAAAGTGTGGGAGATCGTCTATTTGATGAAGCTCTTTATGAGGCTGCTAAGATAATTTTCACTTTTATTTCCAACTGGGCAAAACTCGCCAGCACTCTTGTCAAACTTGGTCAGTTCCAAGGAGCAGTTGATGCTGCTCGGAAGGCAAACAGTTCAAAGACATGGAAGGAAGTATGTTTTGCCTGTGTTGATGCTGAGGAGTTTAGATTGGCTCAAATCTGTGGATTGAACATCATTATACAGGTAATTGATTTATTTTTAAGCTTTTTTAACAGAAGTTGATTTTGATGTGTGGTTTATTTGTTGTAAATAAGCATTGTGAGATTAAGATTAGGCATTTTTGTTTTTGATGCTTTCATGCTGAGTCACTTCTTTCTTTTCATGATAAGTTGGGAAGGTTCATCCACACTGTTCCTTTGTAACTGTGAAGGAGAGATTGATATTTTTTGTGTTTCAACATTTATTTTTTATTTCAGGTGGATGACTTGGAAGAGGTCAGTGATTACTATCAAAACAGGGGTCGCTTTGATGAACTCATATCTCTGATGGAAAGTGGCTTGGGGTTGGAGCGTGCACATATGGGCATCTTTACGGAGCTGGGTATCCTCTATGCTAGATATCGCCCAGACAAGCTTATGGAACATATCAAATTATTTTCAACACGCCTCAATATACCCAGGGTTATCCGTGTTTGTGATGAGCAGCAGCACTGGAAGGAACTTACATATTTATATATTCAAGATGATGAGTATGACAATGCTGCTACTACTATCATGAACCATTCTCCAGAAGCATGGGATCATATGCAATTCAAAGATGTTGTAGTTAAAGTGGCCAATGTTGAATTGTACTACAAGGCTGTCCACTTTTATTTGCAAGAACACCCAGACCTTATTAATGACCTCTTGAATGTCCTTGCCCTTAGGGTAGACCACACACGAGTGGTCGACATCATGCGTAAGGTAGGGCTCTCAACTCTTTTATTCTGTTACTGTTTTTTAGGATTACCTAGATGTCTTTCACTTGGGTATTAAGTTTTTTTAGATGTTCCCCTTAGGGGTTATTCAGTTTGGAATAATTTCTTTTGTTTTGTTGTATTTGTTATTCAGGCTGGACATCTCCGTCTTGTGAAGCCATACATGGTTGCAGTACAGAGCAACAATGTTGCTGCTGTTAATGAGGCTTTGAATGAAATCTATGTAGAAGATGAAGATTATGACAGGCTTCGAGAATCTATAGATATGCACGATAACTTTGATCAGATAGGGCTTGCTCAGAGGGTGAGAGGGACTTCTGTATTGGTCCTTTCATTTAATTTAAAATGGGATGTAATTTAGCATTTGAATAGCATTCTAATGATCTTCAATTTTAATTAGGTTGAGAAACATGAACTTCTTGAATTCCGCCGTATTGCTGCTTTCATTTACAAGAAAGCAGGAAGATGGAGGCAGTCTGTTGCGCTGTCCAAAAAGGATAATCTTTACAAGGATGCAATGGAAACTAGTTCCCAATCGGGTGATCGTGAACTTGCAGAGGAATTGCTGGTGTATTTTGTGGAACAGGTATACAATTACTAAAACATGCTTGTGCTTTCTCATAGGCTAAGGTATATTTTGAATTTTCATTTTGAAGTGGGGCATTGAAGTCGAGCTTACTTTTGCATTTGGAACTGCAGGGAAAGAAAGAATGCTTTGCTTCATGCTTGTTCATATGCTATGACTTGATCAGACCAGATGTGGCCTTAGAACTTGCCTGGATGAATAATATGATTGATTTTGTGTTTCCATACCTACTTCAGGTACTTGATATACTTCTGATTCTGTGAATATTTTAAGTTTCTCTTTAATAAATATTTCAATTCTTCTGGAGAATTAAATAGCTGATTACAAGATTTTCTGTTTCACAGTTCATTCGAGAATACACAACAAAAGTTGATGAGCTTGTTAAGGACAAGTTAGAGGCTGCTCAAGAAGAGAAATCCAAGGAGAAAGAAGAGAAAGAGCTTGTTGCCCAACAGGTATGTATTTTGCTTTATCAATCCTCAAGGAACACTTGTTCTACTCTATTGAGTGACAATTTTTTTAAAATGCTAACAAAAATATTCCTATTTTGTTTACAGAATATGTATGCTCAGCTTCTTCCCCTTGCTTTGCCAGCACCTCCAATGCCTGGCATGGGAATGGGAGGTGGATTTCAACCAGGTATGGGCGGAATGGGAATGCCTCCCATGCCAGCTTATGGTATGCCACCTATGGGTGGCTATTGATGAGACTGGAGAACTAATGTGGGATGCATAATTCTTCAAGCATACATGTTTTTTTTGAGGCTTGTATTCGATATTAGTAAGAGCAATGCCGGCTGGTTGTTCATCCCGGATGCAATAGTTTGGCAGAGCATTTTGTGAAATTGTAGGAACTCGTGTTCAGTATGATTTTGTAGATTGGGCTGATTAGGAGAGGGCAAATTTTTTGCTATGGCCTGATATGGGTCATTTTCTGAATAGCATTTTTTTTCTTATTTTATTGTCGGTATTAATTCTTTAATTGACATTATTCTTTGGTGCAGATGTAAACTTGGGTGTGCAACCATTTTTTACTTTTAATCCTTTTTTTTTTGGTTTCATTTCCTAAGAAGGCAACCGTTATTGTGAATTACTTTTAAAGGTGTTTCTATCAGTTTATCTAGTAAGGTGTACTGAGCATTTTTGTATAGCACTTAGCTGGTTTACCAGTTAGTTAGGGTTGGTTAGTCTTTTGAACTGGACTTTTATGTTATATGATACATATTTTCTCCACATGTTAGTGCGTTGGTTGAAAGGCCTTTAGCAGCATGTCTTGTTGTGTCTTTCTAATTGTCCTCCAGAAGGCTTAGAAAATTCAGGTCAGAATGTGTCATTTTATATCCCTGGGGTAATTTATCTTTTAATAGCATGGTTAGTTGAATCCTACGATATCCTACTTTATAATGAAACCTCTTGTTTTTTTTTTTTTAAACTTGGAATATTAGTCAATGTAAATTGGTTCATTGTCTTGCTTGTTCCATACATTGTAGCTTTTAAATTATTGATTATATTATTAGTGGACTAACCTTTCCTTTTTAACTTAGTACACTTTACAAGGTCAAACGATTCCTCAATCAAGGAAGAAGAGTTAAAATTGGCCTAACCAGTAAAAGCGTTGCTTTACCTTAAGTTTGCTAATCATCGAATTGCTATTGAACATTGTGGGAGCCTTTAAGCACAGCAGTGGAAAACTTTATGCAGCTAGTAAATATTTAAATGTAGAGATTTACCAGTTCATTTTTTTTTTTGAAATATATGAGAAAACAAGTTTTTCTTTATAATATGATATAAGCTATACGCTAAGATATCCTTGTGAATGGGA
Organism: Sequoia sempervirens; assembly: GCA_007258455.2. NCBI lineage: Eukaryota > Viridiplantae > Streptophyta > Pinopsida > Cupressales > Cupressaceae > Sequoia > Sequoia sempervirens. The sequence continues at coordinate 1,540 of VDFB02116210.1, read as the reverse complement.
CTTGTAAGATGCATCATTGTGAAATAAGTTTAGGCTGTAGACACCCAACATATTGGAAGACTTCTAAGACTAGTTGGACATTAAAATTGCAATCTTAATTTGTTAATTGGCTATCTCTTTTTGGCAAAATAATAATAATAATAATGCCGAAGGAAGGGCGAGATTATCAAATTGCATTTATTGCCACAACCTGACTCTTTTGAAAACAAGTACGAGTGGCTATGAAGCATCTATTCCATCTCTGCATTTGTTTGGTGTTGTAAGGTTTAATATGATTATTTTGCTGCCAAAACTTAATGTGTAACAAATCTATGTTGACCGTTCTAGCGCCAATACGTTCACATAAATCTCATGGCAGAAGACAGTAGGTCTGTTTGCAACAAGCGTATTGGCTCCTGCTTGTTCTTTTTTGTATTGAGTGTAAGAATGTAAATTTCCTTCAGGAGGTAATCTTTCTAATAAACATTTGTTAGACTTTGTACTACATATTTACTAGCACTTGCACCAGAGGGGGTGCAAGGGTTACGCCTATAGAATACTATATAAAAATAAACAAGATAAGAAAGTGTAGTTCGAAATATATTCAAGCTTGTTTGCAAAATTTACAAAATGTTTGTAATACATATTTGATGATAGAAAATTGAATGAAATTTACAAAATTGAATGTCTCAGAAGGAACATTCTTATTCTTGCGCTCAGAGCTTGCCTTGAGCACACCAATTAAGGAAAGAGGCATCTGAGTACTCTATACAGAAAAGTGTTCTGCTTAAGTAAAAATTCAACAATTATCATACAAATCAATTATATGAAAGCTCATTATCTTAATATCACAGTTGGCTTCCTATGGCAGAAATTGGCCCTGCTTCTACTTATAACTTGTTGAACAGTACTATGCTCAAATATTATTCCAACCGTACAACATAGGCATCTGAATCTGGTTCATTATTGACAGAAACAGCAGGAAAACAATTAAAAACACATAAATCCTGCTTCTCACAACATTGGTGTTGGTAACAAGCCATTTCAGTTCGAGACTATTCTCATTGTTTACCATCCTTAATTGAACTTTCCCTTTGAATGTTACTACTGCTCATAAAATCAGAGTAATAGGATAGAAGTATGACAACCTTCCATCAGTTGACAATTGCTGACAGCTTGAGATAATAGAGTTCTGACCAAACTTCTCTAAAAGGTTGCATACGGATCCAAGCAAGCGTCCTGCAATCAACATCCATGAAAATATTATGACATAAGATACAATGACTAGCCACTGATTGTCTAGAAGTACCAGTCAATTTCAATAAGATAACATAAGCACAATATCTGAAGGCCTAACTTAAAGATAGACCAACAAGTGACGCAAGTAACTTGTAAAAGCATTGATGCATAATGCATTTGTACACCAAATGTACCAAAATCATTTTAACATTAAGTGCCAACCAGTCCAAGAGAAGGGAGAATAGTAACATAAATGATGCAACAAGACAATAGCTTTCTAATAAATTTAATATAAAAATTTTCAACTGTACATATTAGTTTA
>VDFB02116209.1:0-13911 GCA_007258455.2 Sequoia sempervirens | reverse complement strand
AGTGATATATCTTATAACCAATGACCATTGAAGAAAATTTCACACCCACATCAATGATGTTATCAATTTTCATTGCTCTTCTATCAAATATCGAACCAGTTGCATCAGTGATAGTTTGATTCTTCACAGACTTCAAAATTGACAATCCACCAGAGGAATTTAAACCTGTAATAGCTCTTATAGCCTCTTTTGTAATCTTGAAGGGTTGATTTAACCACATGAATTCTACATGAACTTGACTCAAGGTGTATCGAGCCCATTCCCCTTCATCAAATATGGGGAATTTCACAATCTACATGAATTTATTTTCCTCTAGGGTTTTGAATTCGGGCTTAACACAAAAATACTCTCCAGCAACGTGTTTGGAATAAAAATTTAGCAACTGTGAGCTTCCTAACTCTTCAATATTAGCATGAATGTATGCCCTAATATCTTCAATGTGTAAAACACCGTACAAAACATATGAAAATGCACCTAAGGGCTCAGTCTCAATGGACTTGAAAGGATGCCATTTGAACTTTGGACGGGGTCTATCCTTGACTTCAACTACCAATGGAGTATCCATTTTTACAAATTCATAGGTTTACAAGTTTTCCCAAAAAATACCTTTTAGCTAGATTAGGGTTTGAACTTCAAATTTCCTTCGCACTTGACTTCTCGCCAAATTTCCCCAAAGTTTGCTTCTAAGCTCTTCAAACTTCTTCTTCTCAAAATGCAAAGTGACAAAATGAAAGATAGAAATAACCTTTGATCATTCACACACCTACCCTTTTTTCGCAATAAATGCTTTTTCCCTAATTCATCTGAATACCCTACTACCATACACTGTAAAAGATAACTCTTCTACGAACCTTCAATTCTGCATAAATACTTTCACCAACTATTGAACATCTCTAGATCATCGATGCAATCAATAAACTCATCCACATCCTAGTGTTGATCATCTACAAGGGATTTTGAATGATTTTCTTGTTAATTCCCCTTAGGCCAGAGACCTCAACCTAATTCCCGGAGAAATTACCAAAAGTTGATTCTTGTGCTAGCTCATTTTCTTCAACAGAGGGACTCTTTTTCACCCATGTCTTCTTCATCTACCTTCTGATCTGATCTTTAGTGACTTTCCCTTTTCCTTTTTCATCATTCTGCATGTTTCTTCTCTAATTTACCGGACCTCTTCTATAGAATCTAGCAATTTAACCAATTTTGTTACAATTGTAGCACACCAAATTCCTTTGTCCAAGTCAATTGTTCCACTGACTTTCTCTTGATCTACACTAGTTAGCAATATGGCCAAATCTATTGCATGTATAACATCTAACATCTCTATAAAAGTTGCTCAACACATTTCTACATTCATTTAACTTATGACCATACTTGTTACAATTAAAGCATTGACCATAGAATGATGAACCATTTGAATTCATTCTACTTCTGTATTGAGCTCCCATATGACCAAATTTATTGCAAACATAATAGACATCACTAAATTTTTGAGCATTAGGTTGCCTTATTGGATACCTTGCAGTGTTGTTCATCTGATTTCCTTGTCTAAACCTCCTTTGTCCAAATTTCCTTTGTCGGGATTTGGAACTTTCTCCTTCTTCATATCCAAGTCCTCGCTTGTCACCTTTAGTCCTCTGATTTTTAATCAGTTCATCAAGCTTAGCTGAGCTAATATTGAACTTATCCTTGAATTAATTTGTTGTAGCAAGTTCATCTCTGAGATAAAAAAAAAGTGCTTTTCAAGCTCTTCCTCATTGTATTTGGTTTGTTCTAACTCTAGTTTCAACTGAATGAATCCATTAGTAATTTGACTGCATTCTTTAGATTTCTCTTTCAGGGATTGGGAAATCTTTTCTTCATTCTTCTTTTTGTATTTAATTTCCTTAGTCATCCTCATCATGATAGATTCCATCTCATGCTTCTAAACTGCATTATCCCTGGCAAGCTTTTCACATTCTTCTATCTTTTCATTTAGGGTTTGACTCAGTTGCTCATCTACAATGTGTTTACTATCTTCTTGCTTGATTTGATCACAAAGATCCCTTCTCTTCTCCCTAGACTTGTTGATTTTTCTTTCAATGACTCAATGAATCTCTCATCATTCATAAGATTTGCTCATAATTCCCGGACTTCAAATTTTTCTTGATCAAAATCATCTAGGGCCACCATAAGTTGTTTTTGAAGACTACTTGAATCCATTGAAACACTTTCCAAGATCTTCCCCAAGCTTTTAAGCTTCTTTCGAGGAACTGAGCTCTGATACCAATTGTTGGAGTCAAGCAACACTGAGAGAGGGGTGAATAAGTGTTATGCAAATTATAACTTTATTAATATGGCTCTTAAAGTGTTGATAACATTCAATCAAAATAAAGATGCATGCACATAAGGAAAATAACCACAACACCATAACACAAGGATTTTTTACATGGAAACCTTGTTAGGTGAAAAATCACGGTGGAGGTCAATCCACAATATTGCTCTAAGTATACTCAAAAGAAAAGATTACAAATGGGAATGCACTTGCATTCAAGCACACTGCCTAGAGCTCACTGCTCAAAAACAAAAAGGCTCATTGCCTTACAAAAGTTTGGAATACTTCCAAGGATTTGAACTAATAAAGTAGCATCTACAAATGCCTAAATACAGTTCTGGTTAGGCTCAATAATCAAATTCTAGACCTTTTAACTGATTCTTCTCTTCTACTCTATTTTGCTTCAATTCACACCAATAATCGCTCTACTGACCTTCTAACATTCACAACATATATCAACTCACATCGAAAACACACCAAAATGATATAATTGACCACTTATATATATCTTCCATCAAGAATTCAATCACTTCAAGTCGGCCACAACATAGTGAGGACCCAAATCAAAATGATCAAACACAAAAATACTTAAGCAATAACTCCTCAAATATCTACGACACACTATATTCACCAAGTCAGCTTCCATACACTGATAAACAAAAAATTAGTTCACCATGCCTTCTAACTTCCACCAAAATTGATACAAGGCACCAAGATTTACAAATAACACATATTATGCATTGAACAATGCTTCCTGAGATCCACAACACAAAATATTAACAGAAAATCTGCATATGAATCAAAGAACACGAAACTACCGAATACTCTATTCTAAATAAACAGATAACCACTGATCTTTAATCTATCTGCTGGTATGAGTAAATGATGACATGAAAATCCATTAGCTAACAAGGGTTTCGATCAATGAAAACACCAGAAAACATTTTTAGTGTCTCTTGCCAACACTTGGTAAGACCCCAACCCAAATATCCATTCTGAATTTGCTTAGGTCTTCCCAATCCACCAAAAATCCTTACAAAAGCTCTGCAGGATACACATGTGCCCAACAATATAGATCCTTCCTAGTTCCAAGCTTTAGTAGGACATTTTTTGGCCACCTATCAGTTGGGATTCAGCCAGAATGATATGCCATCGATCAATCCATCCCATAACTGCACTTTACACATTGCGGTCCTGGTCACCCGCCATAAGGTAAAACGGGTCTTGGTAGATAATGGCTCTTCCCTCAATCTATGTACATTAAAGTTCATAAAATAGGTAGGGTATACCCATGCTGACTTAGACAATCAAACCATTACAATCAAGGCCTATGACAATGCAGAAAGGGACTCAGAAGGTATTATTTGTCTTCCTATCCAAGTTGGCCTCGTCGCGCAATACACTACATGCCACATCCTTGATCTATATTTTCCATACAACCTTCTCCTTGGTTGACCATGATCCATGCCATGTGGTCTATTCCACCCACCTATCACCAATGCCTAAAATTTCCATACAATGGGGTTGAAGTAACTATCCATGCAGACCCTCGGCCTTTTGAGTACTGCCACACTCTAAAAGCTTCTTTCCCCCACTCCTGATATTGTTTAGGAGTCAAAGTGGAAGCCTCTCAAGCATCACCTTCCAATCCATCCTCTAATCCATCCACTGCATTTGAATCCACCATCACCAAGGTCCAAATCATTGATAAAGGCTGTGGAGAATACGAGATGTGTACAACTCTAAATGTGGCAAGCATGCCTCTAGTTCCACATACTTATGACCAACCTTCTCATTCAACACTAAAGGAAGAAATGAAGACCAAAACTATCAGCTCTAAGAATGTGGGTTCTACCACCTTCCAGTCCTTGGGAACATTACAAGATTAGGCAAAGGAAGACATTAGTCAATGGATCTATAGAGAAAAGCTTGAGCCATCACCTCCCCTCTTTGAATATTTCCAAGAGGTTTATCCTCGTGCTTCAAAACTAGTGGAAAAATACAACTATCAAGGGGGAGGCCTTGGTGTAGAGGGACATGGAATATTACAACCCATTGAGACACCTATGTGACCTAAACATCTAGGCTTAGGCTATGACAAAAAGAAAAAGGGTCTTGCACCATCCACTAGCACCTCGAATAATGTCAATTTGGATAACGATTTCCTTGAAGGCATACCAGAAGAAGAAGCCATCATACTCTCATATGATGACGTAGATCTCCCTTCCCTATTCGATTCCACATCAATCTTTTCCATTAGCCTTTCTCTCTATCACCCCGACCTTATTGATTGGGACCTACGATGGAGCGCACCTATAGATATTTTTCCTTTAGAGGACACTTATGTATATCTTATGGGATTGGGGGAAGATGAACACCCTAATCGCAAAAGCAAAAAGAAACAAAACAAAAAAGATTCATCCATTCAAAACCTCCCCGAGGCACTTCTTGACTCGTTAAAAGTAAAAATAAAGGGTTTATCTAATAGTGAAAACCTTGACAAGGTGCTAAAGGATGGGGATGTTCATCTTCCCCTTGTTGGAGTTCATTTATCTGAATGGTATTCAATTCTGATTGAAGAGACTCAAGAAGTTAATTTAGGAACAAAAGAAGAGCCTAAAATCACTTATGTGGCCAAATCATTATCCAAGGAAGAGTATCCCATCATTGTCAAATCTGATAAAGGAAGGGATCATCAACTTTGCATGGTCCTATTCAAATATGCTAGGATTGGATCCTGTGTTGGTTGTGCACCATCTTGAAGTTCATCCAAATGCAAAACCATTTAAACAAAAGCTCAAGAAAATGCATCCCCAAGTGGCCCTACTTGTCAAGAAGAAACTGGAAAAACTATTAGAGGTTGGATTCATTAGACCTGTTGATTGCTCCAATTGGATATCTAACACCGTACCTGATAGTAGGTGTTTTGTTGTGATTGTTGGGGATTAGTGTATGATGGTGGTTACTCGGATTGTGACGAAATATGGTAATAATAATTGGTATTAGGATTGGAAGTAGGGGGTTGTTGATAATAAGTGATTTGAGGATGGTATAGGTATTGGGAAGTAGGACTTCCTAGGATTTGTTGTGAGGATTATTGTGATTGTGATGGAATATGAGTATGAGGTGGAGGTTGTGAGGGAATTTAGAATTGGTGAGGGCATCGAGATGGGATTTGGGATTGGTGAGGTGGTTGTTGTGATGGGATTTTGTAAGGAAAGTAGAGGTGCAGAAGCAACTTTCCTAATGTCAAAACCATAGGGAAGTAAGCAGATAGTACTTTTAATTTTACAAATTACAATCTAATTAAGATACACATGCAAGATCTATAGAAACAAAGAAGATATTCAAAGACAATGAACAACAGATTTACGTGGGAAAACCCTTTCAGGAAAAAACCCACCACACCAAGCTGAATCTCTTTGTATTATAGTAACAAACTATTACATACAATTCAGAGATGCAACCCTCTAGTTATTAGTTCTCAGTAGCTACATTCAATGTTCATTCAGTTACAGAACAGATCTCAACAACTCGATTATCTCATTGTCCTAGTCAGAACAGAATTGATCTGCTTTAAACTAATCACAATCTGATTTTACCATCTGTGCATCCTTATCCGCCAGATCTCAATTCAAGAAAGTTTCCATGGTGATACAGGTTTTTCCCTGCAAGCTATTTTTCTCCAGCGTCGCAGCAGTTACAAAAATCCAACCGTCATTTAGTTTGAAAAAAAAAAAACTGTTTCCTTTGATAGCAAGATGCCACATAGGATGGTCACACAGTCAATTACATTCAAAATTTGTTGGAATATCGGTGAGACACACACAGTGTCTCCTCGATGCCACAAAGTTTCTCTATCGATATCAGCTTTAAGTCTCTAGCAGTCGGCAAGACAACAAAGAAGTTATACCGAAACCATCGATGTCCATTTTGTTCCTATCGACAAAGGTTTCCCTTATCGGTGAGACTCATATCAAATGCATAAGTCACAGCGATCAAACATTCCATAAGCAAGACACTTCATTTTCGCCAAGACCTCATGTCGAGTTCACAAGCCACACCGATGAGGTTTTCATTTGGTGAGACATTCGCTTTTCAGAGAGACTCATATCAAAGTCTTCAGTCACAGTGATGAGCTATTCCTTTTGGCAAGACATACTGATCTCGCTAAGACTTTCTGCCGACAACCTTATGTTACTCCAAAGCCTTTCACCTATCGGAAAGACCCCCACGGTTTCGATGAGATGTCATACCGAACACAAAGCTTCCACCGAAAGTCACACTGTCGCCAAGACTCGTGTCTATTGCCATGACCTTTCTCCGAGCTCCCTAAGTCTTACCGAAGACTTACTATTGGCAAGACTCATGACTTTCGCCAAGACTTCTCAGTGAATTATTTTGTCACTGTGAAGACCATGAGACATCTCCCATCGGCGTGACCTAACCAAGTCGCTAGGACTTCCCAGTGAATTCTTTTGTCACCGTGAAGAACTCCTGTCGGTGTGACCAAGCTGCATCGTTGAGACATCTCCCCGCGACCTCTATGTTACCCCGATAGCTTTTAGCTATCGATGAGACATCCACCAATCATTGGGACCTCTCCCCGACACTCGAGTTAGCCTGATAAGATCACACTATCGCCCAAAGAAATTCATTCACCAAAAGGTCATGCCAAATGCCGAAAGTCACAGCAATAGTCTTGTCGGCAAGACATCAACCCTGTCACACCGATATGAAAATTTTAGAACTTCAGAACAGTTAGTCGGCCAGACATCCATGATGTCACATCAACTTTTCTTTCAAGGAGTTTCATGTCAGTAAGAATTGAGGCACAGATTCCAACAAGCTCCCACTTGACTAAGATCTTACTAACACCTCCAAAACATAATAAAACTACTAAAAATCATGGGCCAAGAGGCCCATCGAACTGGCACACCACCTAAACTTTTTTGTGCTCACAGGCTTCATCAATGCATCTGCAACATTCTCCAGAGTATCCACTTTCTCCAAAGAGACCTTCCCATCCTCCACCATATCTCATACAAAGTGATATTGTACATCTATATGTTTCATCCTGACATGGAAAGTAGGATTCTTTGCCAAATATATAGCACTCTGACTGTCATAGTAGATAGTAATCTTCTCTGCATCAAAACCAATGTTAGAACAAAAATGTTTTATCCAGATTGCTTCTTTACAGGCATGTGTTGCTGCCATGTATTCTGCCTCTGTAGTGGACAAAGTGACTATAGCCTACTGCTTGCTCATCCAACTCACTGCACCACCATTCATCATGAAAATATATCCACTGGTGGATCTTCTGATATCAATGTCCCCTACCCAATCAGAGTCCACATAACCTCGAATACTGAGAGTTCTCTGTGATTTAACCAAGTTACCATGGTAACACAAAGCATATTTTGAAGTGCCCTTCAGATATCTAAACACTCTCTTCATAGCATCCCAATGTGTTCTTCCACGATTAGCCATAAACCGACTAAGAACTCCCACTGCTTGGGCAATGTCTGGCCTTGTACAGACCATTGTATACATAAGGCTGCTAACTGCACTTGCATAAGGCACACTGGTCATGTCCTCCATCTCAGTAGGAGATTTTGGACAATCCTCAACAGATAGCTTTGTTCCTTGTGTAACTGGAACAACTAGCTGCTTGCACTTAGTCATACAAAATCTCTCTAAAACAGTCATGATATACTTACTCTGATTGAGCCAAAGTTTTCTATTCTTCCTGTCCCTAGTTATTTCCATTCCCAGAATATACCCTGCTGCACCAAGATCTTTCATCTCGAACTTTGCAGACAACTGAGACTTAAGATCAGAAATCATTAGCTTACTATTGCCTATGAACATCATATCATCAACATAGAGAGCAATAATAAGTATTTGATCACTTTCAGCTTTGTAATACACATAGTGATCACATTTTGATCTTACAAATCCCAATGAAAAAACAAATGTGTCAAACTTTTGGTACCACATTCTAGGAGACTTTTTTAAACCATACAAAGATTTCTTTAACTTGCAAACCAGTCTTTCTTTACCTTTCTCCACAAAGTGCTCTAGCTGGGACATATAGATTTCTTCTTCAAGATCACCATGAAGAAATGTTGTCTTCACATCCATCTGCTCAATCTCTAAGTCATATGCTGATGCAAGTGACAAAAGAAATCTAATAGATGTCAGCTTAGCTATAAGAGAAAAGATTTCTCCATAATCAATTCCCTCTACCTGGGAATAACCTTTTGCAACTAGCCTTGCTTTATATTTTTCTATACTGCCATCTAGACCAATTTTCTTTTTGAATATCCATTTGCAGCCTATAGATTTTTTGCCTTTAGGCAATGGAACTAAACTCCAAGTATCATTCTTTTCTAATGATGCCATTTCTTCATTCATGGTTTCCAACCAAGAGTTTGAATCAGACATTTTAAATGCCTCTGTCACAGTCCTAGGTTCATCAGTGCTAGAAATTAAAGCATAGGAACAAGTAGACTCAATTAAAGAAAACCCATACCTATCAGGTTGCTTTCTTTCATGAGTTGACCTCCTCACAGGCTGAGGTGGTTCTTCATCTTCATCAGAACTTTCAGAATCTACTGATTATTACATTTTGATTTTTCAATTCCTCTTTATCTAGTGTCTAAGGAATTTCTGCTACATCCTTTTCATTTTCTGATTTCTTCTCTGACTGTAGATCCAATGTAGAAGGTTTCAGCTCACGAAAGATAACACTTTTGCTGTGCAAAACCTTCTCAGTCCTAGGATTCCAAAGCTTGTATCCTTTTATGCCAGAGCCTATAAATATACACTTTACAACTTTGTTTTCCAACTTGGATCTTTTTTCAAATGGCACATATGCATATACCTCACAGCCAAACACTCGAATATGTCTAAGAGAGGGCTTCTTTCTAGACCATGCTTCCAAAGGTGTCTTCTCAACAAGAGCAGAGTTAGGAGAGTGATTTACCAAGTAACATGTTGTAGAGACTGCTTCAGCCCATAACTTCTCCTGCAAGCCAGCGCTGCTCAGCATACTTCGTGCTCTTTCCATTATTGTCCTATTGAACCTTTCAACAACTCCATTTTGTTGTGGAGTGTAAGGTGTAGTCTTGTGTATTTTGATCCCATGATCTTTATAGTACCTTTCGAATTCATCTGAATAGAACTCACCGCCATTGTCAGTCCTTAAACATTTTATTTTTCTACAAGGTTTTTAAATTCCTTAAACCAACTGAACACTTCTGATTTACTTTTCAAAAAATATACAAATGCTCTTCTAGAATAATCATCAATAAACGACACATAGTATCTTGATTTAGACAAAGAAGGAACATTCACTAGACCAAACACATCAAAATGTATATAATCAAGCAAACTAGAAGTTTTGTGAGGACTAGAATAAAATGAAACATGGTGCTGCTTTCCATATATGCAATGTTCACAAAAATCAAACTCAAGGTTACAATCTTCAAGCCCTTCTACCAGGTTTTTATTTTTCAAGGTTTTTAAACCTTTCTCACCAATGTGGCCTAGCCTATGATGCCAGAGCATAGTCTTATCTACTAGAAGTTTAATCTCCATGGAGTTTACACCATCATAAACATTTTCCTTCTTTTATTCATGAGCAGCCTTAAGTGACTTTGTAGAGACACTGTTGCATTGAACAGCCAGTGCATCCAACTTGTACAGAGTACCAATTCAAGCACCCCTAGCCAACACCATATACCCTCTAGTAATCTTGCAGCCATTTCCAGAGAACGTGACTTGCACTCCGATATCATTCAGCTTACTTATAGAAAGTAGATTTTGAGCCAGACCAAGTATATGCATCACATCATTGATTCCCTTCACTTTTCCATCAGGAAATTGAATTCTGACTCTTCCATGACCAAAAATTTCCAAAGATGAATCACTTGTGAGGTACACCTTTCCACCATTGTATTCTTCATACTTCATGAACAATTCTCTATGAGATGTGATGTGGAAAGATGCTCCAGAATCAATTAGCCAGACATCATTTGATGCCCATGTAGCCAAAGCTGCAATGAAGGTATCTGCATCACTATGAGAAGAATCATTGCCAGAAGAGTTCTTCTTCTTCTTTTTCTCCTCCTTGCAGTCCTTTTGGACATGACCGGGTTGCCCACAATTCTAGCACTTCACCTTGGACTTCTTGCTAGGAGACTTTGATCTCCCTTCTAATTTCAATTTGGACTTCTTATCCTTCTTCTTGCCTTTCTCCTTTGGTCTACCTCTGACAGCCAGAGCCTCCTTTGTCATCTCAGAATATTTTCTTCTCATTTCTTCTAATAATAGAGAAGCAACATCTTCCATCTTGAATGTGGATGTTGTACTCCCAATGGCCATTACCAGATGATCCCAAGAATCAGGGAGAGAACACAGCAATAGCATGCAATGATCTTCATCTTCAATCTTTACACCAACAGATGTCAAATGAGAAATCAACATGTTGCAAGCATTTAAGTGATCAGCAACAGACCCTCCTTCCTACATTCTTAATGAGTACAACTTCTTCCTCAAGAACAACTTGTTCACCAAGGAATTGCCTTGATAAATAGATGCTAATCTTTTCCACAAGGTAGATGCAGTCTTTTCTTCATGCATGTTTAGAAGAAGAGAGTCTGCCAAATAGAGCCTTATCAGCCATTTAGACTTTCTATCTGCTAGGTCCCAATCCTCTTGCTTCATGCCTTGAGGCATTGTTCTAGACATAGCAGTCCAAAGATCATGATCAACTAACATATCTTCCATTTTGAGTTTCCACAGCTCAAAATTGCTACCATTGAATTTATCTATTTCCATCCTTCCAGATGTGCTCGCCATCTTAATCTGTAATTAAATTAAAAGAACTCTACAAAACTCCCACTGAAAAGGATTGACTCAAAAAACCCAACCCACTCACAAGGACAACACAACTGGCCAGGCTCTGATACCACTTGTAAGGAAAGCAGAGGTGTGGAAGCAACTTTCCTAACGTCAAAACCACAGGGAAGTAAGTAGACAATACTTTTAATTTTACAAATTACAATCTAATTAAGATACACATGCAAGATCTACAGAAACAAAGAAGATATTCAAAGACAATGAACAACAGATTTACAAGGGAAAACCCTTTCAGGAAAAAACCCACCACACCAAGTTGAATCTCTTTGTATTATAGTAACAAACTATTACATACAATTCAGAGATGCAACCCTCTAGTTATCAGTTCTCAGTAGCTACATTCAATGTTCATTTAGTTACATAACAGATCTCAACAACTTGATTATCTCATTGTCCTAGTCACAACATAATTGATCTGCTTTAAACTAATCACAATCTGATTTTACCATCTATGCATCCTTATCCACCAGATCTCCATTCAAGAAAGTTTCCATGGCGATACAAATTTTTCCCTGCAAGCTATTTTTCTCTAGCGTCGCAGTAGTTACAAAAATCCAACCGTCATTCAATTTGAAAAAAAAAATGGTTTCATCTAATTGGTTCAGCGAGATGCCACATAGGATGGTCACATAGTCAATGACAATCAAACTTTGTTGGAATATCGGTGAGACACGCATAGTGTCTCCCCGATGCCACAAAGTTTCTCTATCGATATCGGCTTTAAGTCTCCAGCAGTCGGCAAGACAACAAAGAAGTTATACCGAAACCATCGATGTCCATTTTGTTCCTATCGGCAAAGGTTTCCCTTATCATCGAGACTCATATCAAATGCATAAGTCACAGTGATCAAACATTCCATCGACAAGACACTTCATTTTCGCCAAGACCTCATGTTGAGTTCACAAGCCACACCGATGAGGTTTTCATTTGGCAAGACATTCGCTTTTCGGAGAGACTCATATCGAAGTCTTCAATCACAACAATGAGCTATTCCTTTTGGCAAGACATACTGATCTCGCCAAGACTTTCTGCCGACAACCTTATGTTACTCCAAAGCCTTTCACCTGTCGGCAAGACCCCCACGGTTTTGGTGAGACGTCATACTGAACACAAAGCTTCCACCGAAAGTCACACGGTCGCCAAGACTCGTGTCTATCGCCGTGACCTTTCTTCGAGCTCCCTAAGTCTTACTGAAGACTTACTATCAGCAAGACTCACGACTTTCGCTAAGACTTCTCAGTGAAGTTTTTGTCACTGTGAAGACCATGAGACATCTGCCATCAGCGTGACCTAACCAAGTCGCCAGGACTTCCCAGCGAATTCTTTTGTCACCGTGAAGAACTCCTGTCGGTGTGACCAAGCTGCATCATTGATACATCTCCTCGCGACCTTTGTGTTACCCCGATAGCTTTAAGCTATTGGTGAGACATCCACCAATCACTGGGACCTCTCCCCGACACCCGATTTAGCCTGATAAGATCACACTGTCACCCGAAGAAATTCATTCGCCAAAAGGTCATGCCGAATGTCGAAAGTCACAGCGATAGTCTTGTTGGCAAGACATCAACCCTGTCACGCCGATATGAACATTTTAGAACTTTAGAACAGTTAGTCGGCCAGACATCCATTATTTCACACCGACTTTACTTTCAAGGAGTTTCATGTCAGTAAGAATTGAGGCACAAATTACAACAGATTTGGGATTGGTGAGGTGGTTGTTGTGATAGGATTTGGGATGTGTGAGGTGATTATTGATAAGGCAGTGGTTGTTGTTGTGGGGTGACTTACAACTAATAAGGAGGTTGTGAGGGATTACCCTGAGATTGGTGTTGTGGTTGGTGAGATTGGGATGGTATTTGAGTTTGAGGTAGAGGATATTGATGGGGTGGTGGTGGTGGTGTTTGTTGTAGATTACCTTGAGGTTGATGTGGGGGTTGTTGTTGAGACTATGATAGGATTTGAGTTTGATGAGGAGGTTGCGACAAGATTTGAGTCTGATGAGGAGGTTGTGATAGGATTTTCTTCAATGGTTGTTGATAAGGTGGTTGTGATAGCACTTGTTTTGGTGGTAGATTCCCTTGGGGTAGATGTTGAGATGTGAATGGAAGAGGAGGAAAGTTTGATGTGTACATTGAGCCAAGAGGTATGTGAGGAGGTGGAGCAATGAAGGAGCCAAGAGGTATGTGAGGAGGTGGAGCAATGAAGGGATTGCTCCCAATATTCCCTAACAATAGGTTCGGTTGATGCAGAGGAAGTGGTGGTGTAGATGGTATGGGGATGAGAACTTGTGGAATGTTCATACCTTGTGGTTTAATAGAACTAGGCCCTTGAGGGTTGTTTGGATCTTGGTGACTGGTAAAGGCTTGAGGACTATTAAGACTAGGACCTTCTGGATTGTTGGGATTAGGCGTTGCACCCATGACTAAAATCTAAACCAGAGGGGGTTGAATCTGATAATAGACATCATTGAAAAATACAGGTTGGTACCAGAAGTCGTGTGGTCAAACTGGGGGGATTTGTGGGATCGATGAGCTGGGATTAACCTAAGAATTTTGTGGATCTTGTGATTGAGGAGTTGTGATGTTAACATACCGGGACATATCAAATCTTGGTGGTGGCTTAATACCCCTCATGATTAACGAGGCTAAGATTTTATCAACATGATCATC
>VDFB02116206.1:0-22378 GCA_007258455.2 Sequoia sempervirens | reverse complement strand
TGAGAAATGGTATTAACATAAGTAGGAGTCCGCATATGCATATGTATGTGCATATTGTCAGCAATTGTCTTTTCCATTTACATTTAAATGAGTGGACACCTTGTTAATTTCCATAACCATCCTTTATGTTGTCATTGGCCACTCTCCCTTTAAGCTCTATTATGGTCAAAATATTTCCAACCCATTCGAATACAACATTACCATACATATGTATGCTACACTGAATGATACAACATACTAAATTTTCAAATTAACTTAAAACAATAGATTGATACACCGTTATGATACATATATGTATAGATTACTATAGATACATACATAAGTTTCCTCTTGTAGAGATAAATATATACATATGTTTCATATTGCAGAGATAGACAGTAACATGATGGAATATGTTGTCTCTATGGTATCCATACTGATGTTTCAAGTTAGAAACATTCAAAAAAAAAAATCAAACATCGTTTCGAATCCATCAAGAAGTTCACAACAAAAAACTAGCAACCAAACATTCAAATCAATCGAAAAATGTAGGAAAACTAAAATTTGATGGCAAGTTTTCTTGTGAGTTGGATGTGGCCTATGACAGAGAAGGAATCCATGATTGAGTTGGTTGGATTATGCTTGGGGTGGGTGAGGTTTGATAGGCCTGTAAGTGAGGACTCCAACTCTCATATGGTTGGCTTCTTGTGGGGTTAGGTGAGTGTGTATAGGAGAGCGACTGAGAAGGAATCCAACTCTGAAATGTTTGGTTGGTAGCTTGGGTAGGTGATGGAAAATATTGGGGGCATTGAATAGACGTACAAAAACCGCGAACATCCCACGGCACGCGCGACTTCAGAGGCCAACGGTGTCACCTCCCGGCACTATCGAGTTTCCAATCCTTTTCTCCGTTATCCTTTGTCCTTCTTTTGTATCTCTTTTTCAGCGTAATTTCCGCGCCCTTTTTCTATAATTTTATAAGAATTTTCGCCTCCAATTCTACAATCCTTTCTATCTTGCACTCTGCAAGCTGTTGCTTCTTCCTCAATTTCAATTCTTCTAGTTCCTTCTTCTTTTCGTCTTGTTCACTTAGCATTGCCATGAAGTCATTAGCAGTTAGGAGTTGGGATCCTCTTTGCAACTTGATCCCACGGTTAGCTACCTTATTAGACTTGTCTTTCACCACATGAACCAATAGCTTCAAGAATTGTGAGATGCGTGAAGTTTGTTGGCCTCCCAAAGGCTCAATCAAATCAGCATTATTTTTTATGGCATCTCACTATCTGTAGCATCCGTTCTATCTCCTAACTGCTCATCATCATTGTCTCCACAATTAGCATAGAAACGTACTAACGTATTGGGACCCATGCAGTGCGGTGGAGATGACATTGAAAGACTCTATTCTTCATCCACATGCATATCCATAGCAAGATTGGTAGCACCATCCAAGAGCCAGGAGGGCTGCTCAGGTGGAGTTGGCAGGGAAAGAGATATGTCTCCAATAGTACTCTGGTCTCCCAATACTGCTGGTTCATTGGAATCTGAAACAACAAATTCATACATGTAAGTTTGAGAGTATTTGAAGAACAACCGAATCCAATCATGTAATTTAAATGCAAATAGAGAAGGAAATTGCTGACAGTATCCACAACCATATGCATATGCTGACTCTTATGATAATCCCATTTCTCAAACAACATACTGAATTTTATCTTCATACAACATATGCATATGCTGACTCTTACTTATGATAATACCATTTCTCAAACAACATACTGAATTTTATCTTCATACAACATATGCATATTGCATATTGCATATGCCGACTCCTACTTATGTTAATACCATTTCTCAAAACAACATACTGAAATTTAACTTCATACAACATATGCATATATGCAATGCATATGCATATTGCATATATGCGTATATAACTTCATACAACAAATGCATAACATAGTGTAACAAAAAATGCATACATGTAAGATTGATTGTAATTGAAGAACAAACTAACCATACATCTAATTGAGGTGATTGGAAATGAGAAACATATCAAACAATGGTACATAGTGTAACAACATACTGAAATATGACATCATACAACAAATGCAAAACATGCTAACCATATTCTGACTCCTACTTATGTTAATACCATTTCTCAAATAGCATACTGAAATTTAACTTCATACAACAATTGCATATATGCATATGCATATCTAAAAATGGTGCATAGTGTAACAACAAATGCATACATGTAAGATCGATTGTAATTGAAGAACAAACTAACCATACATCTAATTGAGCTGATTCGAAATAAGCAACATATCAAACAATGGTACATAGTGTAACAACATACTGAAATATAACTTCATACAACAAATCCAAAACATACTAACCATTCATCCCATTTTGTTGATCTCCAATTTTTGTAGTTCCAACATTAGACTCACCCTCATTGACTGCCAAACCATTGTTGGAAAGGCTTAGAATGTTTGTAGCAGCTGATGCTTCCTCGGGGGTAGCAAAGTGGAATGTCTTGCTAACCCTCATGTTATTATCCAAAGCATTTCAATCAAATGGCCAAATACCTGACCTCTTGAAGCTAGCTGTAATGTTTGAAAAAGTCAATGACTTTTGAAAAGCTAGGCTGCCAAGTGTAGCCAATTCTGCCCTTCTTATCTCCAGATTTGGATGTCTAATGGTCCAATTTGTTCTTTCCTTTTTGAAGTTACACTTGAAAGACGAGAAAACACTCACATCAAGAGGTTGCAACTTGTGTGATGTGTGGGAAGGTAGGGTGAGCAAGTCAATACCAAGCTCCCTTGCTTTGGTAATGGTAGAGAAGGCTACATGGCTGCCATGCCCATCAAATATCAAGAGGTGTCTATGGGTGGGTGAGCAACCCCCGGGTACTTGCATAGCAAAGAACTTGAGCCATTTGATAAAAAGCTCTTTCGCCATCCATGCGTGAGGTTGAACAACCATCAATGCTCCTAGCTCACAATTGGCTATGTAGTTTTGCACATTTTTTTTGCTCTTGAACAAATAAAAACCTGGAAGTTTTTGACTTGCAGCGTTTACAAATGCTAGAATAGTGATCCACTCTCGGCTCTTTGGGATAATGTAAGCAACACTTCTCACACCTTTCATGGCAAGTACCTTCATGTTACCATTTCGGCCAGCTTGTAGCCCTGTCTCATCACAGTTCCCAATCCTCTGCAGTCCATAGTTCCCTCCTGCATATGCCTTCTCCAAAGTTTCGTAGAAAGCGCTTACAACCAGTTGCCTCAGATTTATAGCACGGTCTCTATCTTGACCTTGGGATGTTCTCAAGCAGAGATCAAGATGCCTTCTTTTGAATCCTGTCCACCATGACTTGCTAGGAAGTCCATTCTTGAAGGGATTATTCCTTGTTTCACATATTTGGGCCACTTCCATTTTCAAATTGATGATCTCCAAACCTTGGCCAACAACAACCATCTCCTTGCACCATTTGACAATCAATGACTCTTCCTCCTCAATTAGGACTGTTGGGGCCCCTTTCCTTTTTGTAGTGGTCATACCACCTAGCCAATTGGACAATGTTGAGGTAGGAATACCCCACTTTTTTGCTGCACCTCTAGTTGACCAGTTGTAGTCTTCAACATCTTCAAGGGCATGGTCCATGTCAACCTGGGTCCATTCACGCCTCGGTGCAACCTTTTTGGTTGATACAGCTGGGTTAGCTTGCACTACAGATTCGGTTGGCTGTTCCAAAACAATTTCTACCTCCTCCTCACTACTTGGTTCTTCAGTTCGCTAGTGAACAGGAATGACAACATCCTCCTCATCGTTATGTGGCAGATGCACACCTCTCTTATGTGTGGGCATAGTTGTCCGGCTTCGCTTTTGTGGAGGCTTCCTCCTTGAAGATCACCTACTATTTTTTTGCGCATTTATCTTCCTTTGTATTGAACCAACATAGTGATTAGTAAACAACATACACTTAATATTGAAAATAATGATATCGACTGAAACAACGAATCCATACATTTACTATTGACTGTAATTGAAGAACAAGCTAACCATACATATAATTGATACAACATTATGATACACATATATATGAACTTGCAACAACAACATGATACAAATATTTATATCTTCAAACAACTTTGCAAGACAATAAAGGGTTTCAAATCTTTCTATCATACTATTGTTTCAAGTTGTGTTAATGTTTCATAATGTTGTTTGAGATATTCTTCGCATACTGTCAGTACAATTGAAGAACAAACAAAGCATACATCTAATTAAGTTGAATGTAACCGATGGTGGGTAGGGTAACTTTGAGCAAGGGGTCCACATCATCAACGTCCCAATCGGGTAATTTTTTTATGCCACGTCCCTTTATAGTCGAGTTGGAATTATGCAACTTTTATATATGTATGTATATATCTATCTCTGCAATATATATATATATATATATATGTATGTATGTATGTATATGTATCTATCTATATATGTATGTATATATCTATCTTATTGATGTTTCAAGTTATTTATGCTCTTTCATTCCATGGTTATAACACAAGTAGGAGTCATATGCTATCATAGTTGGCTGTAAGGGAGAGGGGTTGTCAATTACAATCGGTTAAATTGAAGAACAAACACATAGACAAAAGGGAGAGGAGTTATGTGTGGGCATAGGAGTTGATGGTGGGTATACATTTGGACATATGACATATGGTGGGTATGGTATGTGAAAGCCTGCTTATACACTGTCAATTTAATTGAAGAACAAACAAAGTAACATAGGAGCTTTTTTGCCCTACAAAGAATGCAGTGAAGTGGTATAAAGTTCATGGCATTTTCCATGAAAATTAGATTCTTGGTATTTTCCAATAGTTTATAAGTCATGGTATTTTCCATGGATTTTATAGCAGTTCTGACTGCATGCACTGCAAAGCAAGAGTGTTTTGATGTGACGTAAATATCGACCCCTCTCCCTTATAGCTAACTTTGATGATGGCTGAGTCCTACTTATGTTAATACCATTTCTCAAACAACATAGTAACATAAGTAGGAGTTATCCATTATGATAGTTGATTGTAAGGGATAGGGGCCGATATTTACAGTCACTTTAATTGAACAACAAACAAAGCATACATCTAATTAGGTTCAATGTAAATGAGGACATACATACAATCACTTTGTAGAGATAGATAGATACTTAATTTGAATGTGAATGAACAAGGTATAAATTGAATGTAGATACCTATATTTGGTGATGAACTGTACAGTAATATATAAATTTGAGTATGCAAAATATATATATATATATATGCAGAGATAGATAGATACCTAATTTGAATGTAAATGAACAAGGTATAAATTGAATGTAGATACCTATATTTGTTGATCAACTGTTCAGTAATATATTAATTTCAAATTGCAAAATAGAAATATACATACCTTGTTAATTTACATTCAAATTAGGTTATCTATCTATCTCTCTGCATATATATATATATATGTTTCCCATAGCCCTATCCATTTTCATGAAACTTACACATTTATCTATATCTGCAATATATATGGCCCTGTTCATTTTAATGAGACTTACGCATATCTCTCTCCCTATATATATATGTACATATATATATATATATTTGCAGAGATAGATAGATACCTAATTTGAAATTAATATATTATTGAACAGTTCATCAACAAATATAGGTATGTACATTCAATTTATACCTTGTTCTTTTACATTCAAATTAAGTATCTATCTATCTCTACAAATATATTATATATATAGGGGAGATAAATGCGTAATTTTCATTAAAATGAACAGGGATATATATATATATATATTGCAGATATAGATAAATGTGTAAGTTTCATTGATCCAGGAGGATCCAAGAATCTCAAAAATATCACAGTCTCAAAATCTCTCAAACTTGACATCATTGGATAGAGCTCGCTGACACGATCCCGACGCAACCTGAATTGCGTCAAAAGGAGGTCATATGCCAGAGTTATGCTTGGTCAAAGGTTTGGTCAAACAGGTGAATCAAGCATTCAAAAAGGTGAAAATTTGATTGTCTCAAATCCAAAAAAAAGACACCAAGTCGTAGTGCTTGTCATGTTGATTCTGGAACTATCCTCGGTTTCGAAAACAGAGTCCGTATGAGGAAAATAGAGCCAGTCAAAGTTTTAGTCAAAATGATTATGTCAGCATGTGACATGGCAATTGACTAGATGGTGACGTGGGAGTTGCAGGTGATGTGGCAAAAATCTCACAAAATTCACGTACCATGTTTTATTTTTGAAAATAAGGTGTGGAGGATTATTTAATCTCACAAAAATCCATCGGATTTTATGGGATCTCAATCGGATTTGGTGGGATCCAAATCTCCTAAAATCAACGAAAATTAACTCATAAGAAAAAAAAACAAAACCTCCTAAAATAACACTAAATTGTTATTTTATTTTTTAAACTCAACCCCATAAACTCAAATAGCCCGTGAATATAATAAGACAAGGGTTTAAAAACAAAATCCAATTGTTTTATTAAGGGGTTGTTTAATGTTTTTATTTTTAATGGGGAAGTTATTGTTTTATATAAACGGGTTAGTGTTTTTTTGTAAGGCTTATAATTATAAAAGCCAAAGGAGGGGGGTTAAATTGTTATTTTATTTATTATGGTGGTTTTTAACCCCATATGCAAAATTTATGTATAAAAGGAGGTGATGTGATAGGGCCTTTATGCATTTTTGTGGAGAAATAATTTGGATGTGTTTTTGAGAGAAAATTTTATACTCTTTGGAGGAATTTTTGGGAGAGAAATTACAAGGTGTTGATTACACCAAAAATTGTAAAATTGCAAAGAGAGATTGTGAGTGATTAAAGCTTGGATATTGTAAGAAGGCTATTGAAGCTTGGCGATATCAATAAAGTGGTCCAACGTTGAGAAGCGGACCCGGAGACGTAGCTCAAATTGAGTGAACTCCGTTATCAAGTTGTTTGTGTCTCTCTTCCATCTCTTTCTTGTTCTCTCATTTATTTTGGTGTTATGTTCTCTCATGAATGTTATTATAGATAATTGTTTTAAAGTGTTTGAAAGCATTACTCAGTTTCATAATTTCAACGGTTAAGATACATGATCATGCATTACTGTTGGATCGGGAATTAAATCTGTAATTGGATTAAGTTTTGGGAAACTTTAACATCCTAGTTTACAGATCAAGTTGGTATCAGAGCAGTTTAACAGGAAAATTGCAAGTGGTGAATGTTAACCAGGTTGAAATTGAAGCAAGGAGAAGGTGCACTTATACAAGTTCAACCCAGAGATTGGAAAACGAAGGACTTTTCCATGATCAGAGATGGCAGGTGAACAAAGTTCTATAGAGCTTGATGAGAAAGCTTTCCAGAAAGCTTTTCTTGAAATGAAAGCTATGGTGGAAGTTCTTTTCCAAGAGAGGCAAGAACGACAGAAGAGAAAGGAAGACAAGAACAGAAAGGAGGAAAATGAAACTACTTCAAAAGAAGACAAAGGTAAAGGAGTAGGAGGTGGTGGTGACCCTCCTGAACCTCCATCCCCATCCTCTTCATCTTCTTCATCTTCTTCTTCTTTGTCTAACTCTTCTAAAAAGAAACAAGTTGTGCAAACACCTTTGTTAAAACTGGATGTTAAATTTGAGTTGCCTATGTATAATGGTGAATTGGATGCAGAGAAATTGGATAACTGGCTTAAGCAGATTGAAGTGTATTGCAGGGTTCAACAGATATTGGATGATTCTTCCAAAATCCAGCTAGCTACTCTTAGAATGGGGGGCACTGCATTGGTTTGGTGGGAGAGTAAGATTCAAGATGATCTTGCTACACACGGTAAAATCATTTCATCTTGGTATGAGTTTACTTCTGCTTTAAAGAAATAGTTTTATCCTTTGGGTTATATGCAACAAGCTGTTATGGATTGGAAAAATCTGAGACAGGGTAAAGAACAAACGGTGCAAGAGTATACACAGGTGTTTAGGAAGAAAGCACTCACTCTTGGAATTCCTCTTTATACACAAGAAACTTTATTAAAGTATATAGGTGGTTTGCATTCACATTTGAAACATACAATATTGATGTTTAATCCATCTAACTTTGATGAAGTGTGTGTACAAGCAACCCATATTGAAGCAGGTGGAAGGAACATAAGTTTTAGTTCAAAGAAGGAATTTGTTCCTCCAACTGAAGGCAATAAAAAGGGAAAGGAGAAGAAAGTAGCCACTATGAAGAAAGAAGAAGGTGAAAAGCCTACTTGTTCACATTGTCAAAAGAATGGGCACACAGATGCGAAGTGTTGGAAATTTCATCCAGAATTGAAGCCAAAGTGGTTTAAGGATCGTAAAGGAAAGCAAAAAGCTGCAACTGTCATTCAGGATCTTGGATCAGATTCTGATGATGAAACAAAGATAACAGTTGTGGGTTTGAAAGGTAAAGCTTTTGATGGTAATGATTTTGCCACTAATGTTTCATGTGCTTCTACTTCTAAAAGTCATGTTGTTCTTGAAGATAACAAAAGATGTGAATTGTTTCATATAAGGGTGATTTCTAAGAACACTAAGATTGATACACTGATAGATAGTGGGTCCCAAGTTAATTTAATTTCGGAAGAAGTTGTTAAACAGTTGGGATTGAAAACAAAGCCACATAAGAAACCTTATCCATTAGGTTGGGTGTGCAATGATAATAGATTACAAGTAACTAAGCAATGCAATTTGAGATTTGCAATAACATCTAAGTTTATAGATGAGGTTGAATTTGATGTGGTTCCACTTGATATTTGTGGCATTGTGTTGGGTAGCCCATACTTATATGATAGAAAGGAAATCTTCTACAGGGAACATAATCAGTATCATTTATTTAAGGAAGGAATTGAATACATTGTGCATTCTCATCCAATTAAGACTAATAGATCTTTTGTGACAATGGGGCAATTGAAAAGGGTAGTTAATGCAAGCAATAATTTGGCACTTATGTCTGTACCACAAGAAGTTTCATTGCCTGAGGTTGTTCCAGTTATGAAAGACAAGCATGATGTTGGTACATTCTTTTTCTCATCTGCAAATTTAGTTTTGTTATTCAACCTTCTACTTCTTAGCAGTGTATGGTTGGTAGCAGAAACATTGAATGTGGATGTGTATATGGATAATGTACTTAACAATATCAGTGCAGTTTTGATTGTTGTTGTGATGAGTCAGATGCATAGGTTCCAAGAAGGAAGGACAAATGATACCGGGAAAGTGAGGCAAAAATGCCCTCACTGAAATTGAAAATAGACCTTTTGGAGGTCCAAAAGCTTCTCAATGGGGAGGAATGATCTAGGAGGATCCAAGAATCTCAAAAATATCACAGTCTCAAAATCTCTCAAACTTGACATCATTGGATAGAGCTCGTTGACACGATCCCGATGCAACCTGAATTGCGTCAAAAGGAGGTCATATGCCAGAGTTATGCTTGGTCAAAGGTTTGGTCAAACAAGCGAATCAAGCATTCAAAAAGGTGAAATTTTGATTGTCTCAAATCCAAAAAAAAGACACCAAGTCGTAGTGCTTGTCGTGCTGATTCCGGAACTATCCTCGGTTTCGAAAACAGAGTCCGTATGAGGAAAATAGAGCCAGTCAAAGTTTTAGTCAAAATGATGATGTCAGCATGTGACATGGCAATTGACTAGATGGTGACGTGGGAGTTGCAGGTGATGTGGTAAAAATCTCACAAAATTCACGTACCATGCTTTATTTTTGAAAATAAGGTGTGGAGGATTATTTAATCTCACAAAAATCCATCGGATTTTATGGGATCTCAATCGGATTTGGTGGGATCCAAATCTCCTAAAATCAACGAAAATTAACTCATAAGAAAAAAAAACAAAACCTCCTAAAATAACACTAAATTGTTATTTTATTTTTAAACTCAACCCCATAAACTCAAATAGCCCGTGAATATAATAAGACAAGGGATTAAAAAACAAATTCCAAATGTTTTATTAAGGGGTTGTTTAATGTTTTTATTTTTAAAATGGGGAAGTTATTGTTTTTATATAAACGGGTTAGTGTTTTTTTGTAAGGCTTATAATTATAAAAGCCAAAGGAGGGGGGTTAAATTGTTATTTTATTTATTATGGTGGTTTTTAACCCCATATGCAAAATTTATGTATAAAAGGAGGTGATGTGATAGGGCCTTTATGCATTTTTGTGGAGAAATAATTCGGATGTGTTTTTTGAGAGAAAATTTTATACTCTTTGGAGGAATTTTTGGGAGAGAAATTACAAGGTGTTGATTACACCAAGAATTGTAAGATTGTAAAGAGAGAGATTGTGAGTGATTAAAGCTTGGATATTGTAAGAAGGCTATTGAAGCTTGGCGATATCAATAAAGTGGTCCAACGTTGAGAAGCGGACCCGAAGACGTAGCTCAAATTGAGTGAACTCCGTTATCAAGTTGTTTGTGTCTCTCTTCCATCTCTTTCTTGTTCTCTTAGTTATTTTGGTGTTATGTTCTCTCATGAATGTTATTATAGATAATTGTTTTAAAGTGTTTGAAAGCATTACTCAGTTTCATAATTTCAACGGTTAAGATACATGATCATGCATTACTGTTGGATCGGGAATTAAATCTGTAATTGGATTAAGTTTTGGGAAACTTTAACATCCTAGTTTACAAATCATTCATGAAAATGGATAGGGTTGTGGGAAACATACGTGGATATGTATCATTTTGTGCAGCATATATATGTATGGTAATGTTGTATTCGAGAGGGTTGGAAATATTTCTACCATAACAGAGCTTAAAGGGAGACTGGTCGATGACAGCATAAAGGATGGTTATGGAAATGACTTACCGAAAGAGCTAAAGGAGGAGAGTGCATCGATCTGGAGGAGGTCATCGTCGCTCAGGAGCATGCAGCAAAAAGTGAGAAATTTGAAAATTTTGAATAAACTGTAATGTGTAACTTGCATCGCACAAATGAGGATTGCTTGCATAAATAGGTTTGTTGAATTTGAATTGGTAGCAAGTGGATTAATTTGAATTATGGGAGGGAATTTGATCTGCATTCAATGGATTAATGGTAGAAGTGATAGCTTAATGGGTACATAGGATTTCTGGTTGGTGATTTGAAGTGATATTAAGTTTGTTTTTGAATTGTAACCAGTTTTAATTTTTTATTATTATTATTGTTTTTAGTGGATTTGTAAATAATAGAGTGATAATTAAGTGTTATAATGAAATTTTGCAATGCATAGTGAGCCTGAGAGTTCGTGTTTTTCAATTTTGCAGGAAAATTCAAAAAAAGATTGGTTATTATGGACATCCAAGAACCAGTTGATAGTAAAAAGAATATGAGAAATGGGACATGTTGAAATGTATTTTGTTCAAATATATTTGGAATTAAATCACTTGGCAATGTCTTATGTACATGTCAACTCACTTTTAATGCAAGAAGACTTATATTTTGGTTAATAAAATATCCCTTCACAACAACCTTTTATTGGGAAGGTGGCAAATATTATTTATATTGTGGAAATAAGATTATCATTATGCATTCACTTGATATTGTGAAATAGGAAAATAAATGTCCACTTGCATTCACCCACTATTGAGAAGGTGGCAACAAAAAAGTCAACCTATGATAGGACATACTATGAATTTAATATGAATATGTCATATCATATTTGAAGGGAAATTTGAAATTTTTATTGGTATAAATATTACCCACCGGTGGGCCCCAGACTGTCCATAGCTATACCAGCCATTGGACCCTGTCCCACGATGGGCTCCTCTCCCTTATGTCATCATCCCGTCTATTTCAGACTTGTTTTCTTGTGATGGATAGGTCGAGTAGTGGAAAAGTTAAAAAAAAGGTTTGGGAAGATAAAAGTTGTCTTTTTTATATAAAGATGTAAGGACAAATAAGTTACAACTTTTTTCATAATATATTTAGAAAGTAAGGTTGAGATAAAAAGGTGTGGTGTTCTAGTTCATTTTGTTCTTATGGACATTAAAGTTCTTTATTTCTATTCTAATGCAGGTTGATTGAATAGGTAAATAGATGGAAAAATGACGTAGTGCTATTTTATTTCAGAGTTATTGCGTTGAAGGTTTTTTCTTTTATGAGAGGGAGTGTCTTGATTTTGTCAATTTGATCTTCTAGAATCCTTGCCACACAATGTCAATGCTTCATCTAGGAACTTAGCTCACTAGTTCTAAACAACGCTTTTGATATAATTATTTTGTTTTAAAAAAATGATTGTCAAAATAAGAGAAACTAGATTAACTTTAAAACAATGAAATGTGATGTATGGTCTAATACGACATTAAGATACCCAAGATTTTAAAAATAATCTAATTGAAAATAAAGTGTTATTTTTTGTATACTATGTGAGTTGTGCTTTCTATTATGACACTTTCCTAAGATACATATTGTAACATATATGAACAAGTTTGGCTAAAGTGGTGCAACCTTTCTATACAAAATGTTGAACATGCACTTGAGACTATGGAATGTAGTTTAGTCTCTTTGGAATGAACCCACGCCTTACACATTTGGATTTCTATATCACTTTAGTGAACAAATTATAAGGGTTTTCGATGGAATGAAGAAGGCATATAGAAGGAGAGGCACTATTCTTCTATCTTGTCCACATGATTAGATTCAAAACTAATATATAAATGAACAATAAAAACCATAGAGTTAAAATCATCCACCAATTTTTGAATCGATCCAAGGTTCAAAACATTAAAAAGAATGAAAACAATATGATAAATATATTTTTCTCATTTTTTATTTGAGGAAGTCATTATTCTCTTACAAGAATACCAAAACATATAGACATAAAATAGTAACATGTTTGACATTATCCCCTAATACTTCTAATCTAGTGGAAGGAATCCCCTCATTTGTTTCAACTAACAAACTTTTTGATTAATTTATGTAATGAATTTGTTAAAATTCTTCTACTTTATAAGAAGCACATAGTTGGATTTTTTGTGTCTTCTGCTTTGGCTTGGCGAAGAATTTATAAGCGTTTTAAAGCTTTGGGAGGTTTAATGGCAGCTCTTAGGGTTTGTTGTATTTTCACATCTATAAACTTTTGTCAATAGATTTGTGGATTGTTAGTGAAATTAAATGGTTTTAAAAGAGTCCATTAGGAATTAAATCTTGTTGAGTGCAAGATCTTGTGATTATAAGGGATGAGACCAGAATCATGTTTGAGACAACTTTGACGGAATGGATACTTTGCAATCCTTGACTCTTACCCAAGAAGATTTTAACCTAAGACTATCCCTTGACAAGAACAAAAACAATCTTGTGAATGATGTAAAATGTTACATAAAAAAAATTGTGAAAATACATCAAAATGAATACTTTGTCAAGATGGGGTGGTGGGCCTAGCTCGATTGGCTAAAACATCCTATTGCAAGCAAGAGGTCACGAGGTGTAGTCTCCCCACCTTCTCCTGGTATCGGAGGGCATTTTGCACTAGTGTCACTAGTCTACTAGGTGCACTGTAGTTTATAAGGGGATACCTGACCAATTCTTGCAATCTAAAAAACCTTTTAAATAAATAAAATTGCATTGTGTTGTTTTTCCATCTATTTACTTATCTACATATATTAACTTCTAATGTTGTTATAAAAAATAATTTTTTAAATGCATCTCATTTATACTATAAATTTAGTATAGACATTTTATAGATATTTTGATATCTTTTATATAGAAATGTATTTAAGATATGTGTACTAATCTATTATTGATTCTAACTCCAAATTCTAAACTTTTATTTATAATTTAATTATTTATTCTAAATATATTATAAAAAATATTTGTTATCTATTATAAATTAATAAATAATTATAAAATTATTATTATATATTAATTAATAATCTAATTATAAATTAATGTTTAAATATTTTATAAATTATTATATAATGTTAAATTTAATTTTAATAGTATTAATTGTTGATTAATAATTTAAATAGAATATAATTATATAATAATTAATAGTTATTTACTGGAGATGATTTCAAGATACAACCCACATCATCTATTAATGTCATAAATTTATTAAAGTTTATTAATGTTATGCAATGAATGGAGTTGTATGATGTACAGATGCACGAGAATCTAAGTTAGGTTTGATTTTTAGTTAAGTGAGGCAGTTTTCTGAGCTGGCCCTCAGGTACTGTTCTTCACTTCATTCATCTATTTGTTTATTTATGCATTTCCATTAATTCTATTTTCATTATTTTACACATGCATTGCAAGTGAAATGATTCATGGTTAGTTAAAGTTTTGGTTGTTCATGAACAGAGATAAATCATAGTTCTCCAAAGATTAAGATTAGTTATTTTGTCATTTTGAATAGTTTCAGATTAATTTTGGACTTGTAGATCTTTAGCAATCACCTACAACTTATGTTGTAGGTACCCGTAGCCACTAGGTTCTGTAACTATTTTATTATTTTTTTGTAATTCTATCAAATTCTAGGAAGGTTGCAAAATAGTTTGAATAAGTTTGTGTAGACTAATTTAGGTGAAAATGAGCCTGTGAAGACACATATAGTGAAGTACCATCATAATTTTACACACCTTGGTTGATAATTTAATGTAGAATTGCAATGTCAAGAGGACTGTTCAACTTGGCACACCCCTGAATTGTGTAAAATTCACCAAGTCCATAACACATTAGTTTTGCCTCTACATTTTTGGTGTTGTTGCTGGGGATGGTGCTATCTTCATAGGCCTATTTTTACAAAGCTTTCATAGTTAAAATTTTCTATTTC
The DNA here is from genome assembly GCA_007258455.2 of Sequoia sempervirens. NCBI lineage: Eukaryota > Viridiplantae > Streptophyta > Pinopsida > Cupressales > Cupressaceae > Sequoia > Sequoia sempervirens. Next base: position 7,583 of record VDFB02116206.1, on the reverse strand, counting down.
ACATTAGGACTAATGGATTTCATCTTAAAAAACCTAGAGTTATACTAACATTGTGTAGGGTCGTTGCCATACAAAGACAAACCTACCGTATGCGGAGGCGGAGAGATAACCAAGTAAGATTCATCCCTTCAAATAATCAAGATAGAGAAGATACTGGTGGTTTTGTTGAGTATATTATGGAGATTGTTGAAAGAGCAGATATTGCCCTACCATCTCCATCATCTTCATCATCATCACCATCTTCCACAACTATGAAGGGACCTTTCGAACAATGGTAGATGCAACAATAGATGACCAAGAGCATGGTACCTTTGAGTTCCCCATTACTAATCAAGCCAAAGCTATTGTGTTGAAGAATATTCCACAATCAACATTACCAGTATTTTATGGCTTGGTAACTAAGGACCCAGATACCTTCCTCTTTTATTTTGATGTCTTGTGTAGAAGTTATGATTACACTACTAATGCCCATTGAATCAAGCTCTTCCCAGCTACTCCTAAAGATGCTACCCTTAGATGGTTTACGGGGCTTGGAAAGGATGTTGTTCCAAATTGGGACACCATGAAGACAAAGTTCTTGGAAAAGTACAAGGACTATTACAGAGGATTACACCAAAGAAGAGATGATATTTTCTCAATGTCTCAAAAAGAGGATAAGCCACTAGAAGACTATGTGGAAATATTTCAATTTTCTTTCAAGAACCCACAACATAAACTGTCAAAGGAATCCCTTAAATTGATGTTTCTAAGGGGAATTAATAAAGAATGTATGGATTCCCTCAACCTTATTAGGGGAGGAGACAATTTTATTGGTCCATTTGAACACATTTGTAAAATTTACAGGAATTATTCCAAGACTCTTTCCAAAAATCCAAGAGGGGAGAGGTCATTCATATGAAGTAAGTCCTCTAATGGGGTTTTCAAAGTTGAAATCAATAATTTATTGTCCAACATGAAGTAGGATATAATTAGTCATCTAGCGACACAATTGGACACCCTCCACATCAAGAAGAAGCAGAAACCATGCTCACTGAGTACTATCCTAACTATAGGCAGAGGAAAGCCAATTGTAAGTGCAAACAAGTGGCCAGTATCTAGCAAGAAAAGGTTGAGAAACTAGATTTCCAGAAAATTGAAGGGGATGATGGAAAAATCTTCTACATAGCACAAAGTAGGCCATGACAGCAAAGATAAGGTATGCCACCAGACCCCCTTAGTTTTAATCCATCTTTCCCTTTGAGCAATCCAAACTTTTCTTCCTAGAACACTCAACCTTGGCAAACAAATCAGAACTAGTAGTAGAATCTTCAACAATGGCCACAAGCCCAGCCAAATTGGAACCAACAACCAAACCCATGGCCACAACAAAACTTTTATGGTTCCAACTACAATCCACAATGGCCAGCCCAACAAAAACAATGGCAACCTCAGTGGTAGAAAGGTCAACCCTGGTAGCAAAATATGAATTACCAACAACCTATGCTACCACCTCCTCCACCTCAGCAGCAAGCTTTGATGCCTCCATCAAATCCTTAATCTCAACCACCAAACCATCACAAATACTTGTCCAACCTACACCTAACCCTAATAGTAAGCCTATTCAATTGGATTATACTAACGAATTTGTCCAATACCCCACTTATGGGGTAGAGGTGAGTGACCTTCATCTTAGATTAGGGAAGCAGCTTGTAGGACCTTCATCTCCCAAAATTACAGAATTAGATGATGAAGAACCCACCTTTGGAATCCCAGTCCAATCAAGGGCTCTAGACATCATCACATTTGAAGCCTCCCTTCCCTAAATGTTTGTCTATCTAGCAACAACACACACAAGCTAAAACAAACCTTCTAAGCCAGTTAAAAGATGTCAACATTAAAATCCCTTTAATCCAAGCTATCAAATATATTCCCATCTATACTAAGACTATTAGGGATCTCTACCTTAAGAAGCCAGGAAGGAAAAGAAAGGACCCACAAACAATCCATGTTTTGGGTAATCTTGTTGATATAATGTGGGATATATAACTGTTCCCAAATATACAAATCATGGTAGTCCAGTAGTGGACATCAAAATCAATGGGACTCTTATTAAGAATACTTTGATAGACCTGGGTGTTGAAATTAATGTAATTACCAAGGAAACCACACAACTACTTCATTTAGCCAACCTTAGGCCTACTCAAATAGTTTTACAATTAACTGATGGGTCTACAATTAAGCCTGAAGGAGTTATTGAGGACTTGATCATTGCATTAGATTCCCGGGATTACCTTGCTGACTTTATAGTACTTCAGCCCAAAGTAAATCTTGTTGGTTATTCATTAATCTTAGGTCGACCTTGGTTAGCCACAGTCGATGCATTCATAGTTTGTAGGTCTGGTAACATGATCATATCCAATGAAACTATAATCAAGAATTTAGTACTTTATCCACTAGCTCAGCCACATCAAGACCTTGAGCAGACCATTTGGCCACCCCTAGATGATAAGGACAACTACTCATTGCATAATTTAATGACCATTGAATGTATCCCCTTGCTAGATATTCCAAATGAGGATAAGCCGATAGCTCATACCATACAAAATGATTGTGGAAGGCACCCACAACAATAGGGTTTTCTATCATGTTTGCAAGATCCTTTGGAAAGCATAATACCTACCAATTCCTCATAAGAGATATCCCAAATAATCCATACTTTGTTACCCCAGCAATGCTTACCAATAATACCTAGTCTTGATCTATCCTCTATACAAGAAATGTCTATGCAATTAGAGATTAAGCCTGGAAAGATGTTGAATGTTAATAATGCATTGACTGATGAACAACATAAATCCTTGCACGTTGTGTTGTAGGCACATGCAACAAATTTTGCATGGGATTATAGTGATATGAAAGGCATTGATCTTGCCTTATGTATGCACAAGATTTACATTAATGATGGCTATAGACCCATAAGGCAACCACAAAGGCGCATGAATCCAACCCTCAGAGAAATTGTGAAAGCCAAACTACAAAAGTTTTTGAATGCAGGATTCATATATCCTATATTAGATAATGAATGGGTTTCACCATTGGTCATAGTACCTAAAAAGGGTGGTAAATGGAGAGCCTGTGTTGACTACAAGGAACTCAATATTGCCACAAGGAAAGACCACTTTCCATTGCCATTCATTGACCAAGTTCTTAATTCTTTGGCAGGAAAGAAATATTTCTCCTTTCTTGATGGTTTTAGTGGTTATAACCAAATTAATATTGCACTTGAAGATCAAGATAAGACCACGTTTACCTGTCCCTGGGGTACCTATGCATATTATGTTTTACCTTTTGGTTTGTGCAATGCTCCAATGACATTTAAGAGGGTAGTGCTTAGTATATTTTCTGATTTTGCACATGATAAGATGGAAATTTATATGGATGATTTCACCACATATGGTGAAAAAATTGATGAGGATTTGCAAAATTTAGAAATAGTCTTGAAAAGATGCACTGAAAACAATTTATCATTGAGAAATGAGAAATGTTTTATGATGACTACATAAGACATTGTCTTGGGGCATTTTATTTCTAGTGCAAAGATACAAGTTGACCCTAAAAAGATAGAGATCATATCTACACTGCCTATCCCTCAGAAACAAAAGGATGTGAGAAGATTTCTTGGACATGCAGGTTATTATGGGAGATTCATTCAAGATTACAGTAAAATAGATGCTCCTTTGTTTAATTTGTTGACAAAGGATATTGAATTTGAGTGGACTCTAGCCTGTCAGCAATCCTTTGGGAAGTTAAAAGTAGCTTTGACTAATGCACCAGTTTTAAGAGGTCCAAATTGGACATTTCCATTTCACATTCGCACTGATGCATTAGACTTTGCAATTGGAGTTCTCCTAGGACAAAAAGAGGGAACTAAGGATTATGCAATATATTATATCAACAAAAATCTACAGGGAACAGAATTAAACTACACTGTGATTCAGAAAGAAATACTTGTGGTTGTCTATGCCATTAACAAGTTTAGACACCACATTATTGGTTGTCAAGTATTGATACACATAGACCATACAAGAATTAGATACTTGATGAATAAGCCAACAGTAGGTGGAAGACTTGTGAGGTGGCTATTGTTACTGCAAGAATTTGACATAACAATAGTTCATAAACCAGGGAAAGCTAATGTGGTTATTGATTTTCTATCCAGGTTACCCATAACATCTGAAGAAGGAGTGGTTGATGGTTATTTCCTTGATGAACATTTATTTGGTCTAAGTATACATAATCCATGGTATGCTAATATAGCTAACTACTTGGTAACAGGGCAAATTCCATCTTACTTCTCTCCTAGGGAGAAAAGATAGTTAGTTCACAAATGCTTCCCCTATTCTTGGATTTTTGGATTTTTATTCTAGATTGGCCCAAATAACATTATGAGAAAATGTATTAGGGAGGATGAAGTGTTTGATATATTGAAATCCTACCATGATGAACCTTGTGGTGGAAATTTTGTAGTCAAGAGGACAACTTTTAAAATCTTAACAACATGATATTATTGGCTAACCCTTCACAAAGACTCGGTCAAGTATACTAGAAGTTGTGATAGATGCTAGAGAATGGGGAGACCTACAAGAAGTGGTGAAATGCCTTTATAGCCCCAACTAGCACTAGCTCCTTTCGAAAAATGGGGGCTAGATTTTGTTGGCCCTATATCTCCCACTTCAAATAACAAAGTATATATACTGGTATGTATAGACTACTTAACCAAATGGGTAGAAGTAAAGGCATTGTATTTTTCCAAAGATGGAAATATTGCAAAATTCTTATATGAGGAAATCTTCACTAGGTATGGTGTTCCTAAGGAGATAGTGATTGATGAAGGGCCCCAATTCACATCATACCTCATATCCCACCTGGTGAAAGAACATCAAATAAGGCACAAGAAATCTACCCCATATCATCCTCAGGAAAATGGACAAGTTGAAGTTACCAACGGGGAGATTGAGAACATATTGACAAAAAAAATGCAACTTCAGAGAAGAGATTGGGTATCCAGATTACAAGAAGTTGTTTGGGAATACATAACTACCTAGAAGACAACTACATGGTTTACCCCTTATGAGTTGGTTTATGGAAAAAAAATAGTGTTACCTATAGAGTTTGAATACAAAACCCTACGTATAACAGTTGACTTAGGAATGGAATTAACAAAATATTTGAAAGAAAGGTTACAACATTTGAATGCCCTGAATGAAATCATATTGCAAGCATTGCACAATATAGAGGTTGTTTAGAAATAAAGGATTAAACGGCATGACGAGTACATTAAGACTAAAGAATTTACTATAGGAGATTGGGAAATTTTGTATGATTCCAGATACAAATATTTTCCAAGAAAGTTGCAGTCACGATGGATAGGACCTTATGAGATAAAAAAAGCATTTCCTAATGGTGCAGTACAATTGTAGACTATTGATGAGGTCAAATTATCACTCTTGGTTAATGGACATAGACTCAAGTTGTACAAGAAACCACTTGAGCATGATGATTTCATCATATCTCTAATGGACAAATATGGTGTACAAAGTTATGTTGAATCAGGATCTAGGACACAAGATGATGTTCCAATAGGAAGCGACTTACTCAACACATATGGTAATATAGAGGTCGAGTTACACAACTCTACCTCTAAGATTACCCAGGCCTAATTTCCAATGTTTTAAATCACATGCACACACAACACAATATCTATAATGACAATGTTTTAACTCCAGAGGGACTTGTACTTTTGTTTTCTCAGGACTTGTTTAGATGGGACTTGACAAGCACACACTACTAAATTTGACTCCATTTTTCGACGAACGTTCGTCGGTCGTTCGACAAATATTTGTCAAAAAATTGATGAATTGATGAAAACAATTTCGTCGTTATTTTTTCGTCGAAATTCTGACGACAAATTAAACGTCGAAATAACGGTGCAGATTCGTCGGTCATCAACATCATAAAATGACTCGGATATTTGTCTGAATTTCAATGAAAACTTTGTGTATCCATTGACGAATTACAACCAAAATGCAATTGCAATGGCTCTTCCAAAACGTGGAAATAACACCAGAAGTTCATCGCCATTTCGACGAAATGGGAAAAGAGTTATGATGAAGCCTTCGTCACAGCTAAGCAACTTCGTCGAACCTTTTCTGCAATTCGTTGGTGGCCTTCGTCGAAATTGCGACGAAATGGGCAAGGAGTTACGATGAAGCCTTCGTTGCAGCTAAGCAACTTCGTCGGACCTTTTCTGTGATTCGTCGGTGGCCTTCATCAAAATTGTGATGAAATGGGAAAGGAGTTACGACGAAGCCTTCATTGCAGCTATAACAACTTCGTCGAACCTTTTCGGTGATTCGTCAGTGGTTTTCGTCGAAATTGTGACAAAACAATGCAATTTTTTTTAAAAAAACATTCGTTGAAATGTACCATCGCGGAGACTCTTGGTGATGATCAATCATTGACACAGGATAGAAAACTCACTCCGATAGTCCATGTCTTGCCAATGACTTCCATTGGCAAGACAGATCCAATGTCACACCAATTTGACCTCTTCAGGAGTTTTGAACACTGCTGGTTATCAACAAGACATTCTGAGGGTCTCGCCGATTAAACAAGTTTCTAAGAGCAAGTAAACAAATGGAACCTATTAATTTTCTTATTTTGGGGTTCTTTAAATCATAGAATAGATACCATCTTCTTGTGTATAATGTACTTATATTCAGATTTGAATTCGAGACCAATTGTCATTGCACATTCCATTTTACTTGCATAGAGTATCTATAAGCAATATATTGATAATGCCAAATGATTTATGGTGTTGTACAAATCTACCTATCATCATAGTTTTGTTGTTCTCCCCAAGAGAATCTTGCAAAGACAAGTTTACAATACCAAGTCAAATAATATGAGAAAGACTTACTTCCATACAAATTAAATGATTATTCTCACAATGCAATTGTCTAATTACAACAACAATTCCATGAAAGGTTATCCATGCTTCATAGGAGATGACCGATCATACGTACAGACTGCAAAATGCATAGAAAAAGCATTACACTTGAGAACAACCAAGGGCTAATAAGGGAAGGAGTTAAGAAACGTCTAGATTGAAGAGAAAATGTGTAGGGAAAATGTTGAGCAGTGTCAAGAGAACACAACTTGTAGAACATATTCTTGACCCAATCAAGCTCTTGAACAACTTAAAAAAAAATTTAAAATACTAACACATACATGAGACATGTAATGAACTTCCAATATCTACTATCTTTTTCATTAATGCAGAGGTAGGTAAAGGATAAATAATTATAATTGTAACACTATTCATAGTCCAGTAAATTATGTTCATAATTTGTGTTCAATGGACCTTAGTTTTATCATTATACTGCCCATCTAATACCATATTTTAATCCAAGGTTCAACTTCATCCTATATCTAAAGAAGCACCTTCACTCAACCATTTAAAGTACCATATAAAATAAGGTAAGACTTTTACTTGAGAAAGATTGCACACTTGTAGGATTAGCCCACACCAATAAGATTTATTGGCA